>JABUQX010138355.1:0-2500 GCA_015478945.1 Trachelipus rathkii
AATAAAGAAAATAACTCCAGTAATATATCAGTAAATGTTCACGAATATCAAAACATAAATAAATTAGAAAAATAAATAATAATATCTGTGACGATCAATATGGTCACTAAACAACCGGCAAACTGTCTGACCAGTATAACTAGAACTCAGTATTGAATTATCAACAACACCGTGAATTTATTATAAGTAAAAAGGTCACTGAGTCATTACACCCTCTCAACTGGGTCACTTAATTACAGTTACAAACGTTAAGGGAACTTTAATGTCTTAGGGAAAATAAACAGTAAATAGACTTCCCTTTAGTTCCCGTGAAGGGTGGGGGAGTACACCATCCAGGCACTCCCGAATCCAGGTAAAGGTGGAGTACACTCAGGGCACCCTCCAATGCAGGTGAGGTGGGGAGTACACTCTGGGGGTACCGCCCGCCGCTCACGAATCCGGGTGAAGGTGGGAGTAATCGCAAGCACCTCCATCCAGGTGAAGGTGGGGAGTACGACGCTCCCAGTGTACCCGCTCCCAATCCAGGTCGAAAGCGACTCCCAAAACTAGTCGGAGGTATGAAATCACTCTCCGATGAAGCCCAGTATAAAATCCTCAGTTGAAATGCCGGAGAGTTTCCGTTAAAAACCCGATATAATTCCTTCCGGGTTTGGGCCAGGTTCAGTTAAATAAATCGCGGGTGGGGCCGGTTTCAGTTAGAATAAATCCTTCCGGGTGGGCCAGGTTTGCAATTAAATAAATCTCTCCGGGTGGGGCAGGTTTCAATTAAAGTAAATCCTTGCCGGGTTGGGGGCCGAGAGGCGTTAGTTTTAATAATCGCTTGTACGGTTGGGGCCAGGCTTTTAATTAAATAAATCCTTCGGGGTTGGTGCCAGGTTTCAAAGCAGAACCCAATATAGATCCGTCCGGGTGGGGCTAGTTTATCAGTTGGAAACCGCGATATAAATACCGTCGGGTTGGGGCCAGTTTAACCAGTTAAAACCCGATATAAATCCGGTGCCGGGTGTGGGGCTAGTTATCAGTTTGAAAACCCCGATAACGTAAATCCCTTCGGGGTTGGGTAGTATATCAGTTGGAAACGCCGATATAATCTTCCGGGTTGGGGCCAGGTTTGCAGTTCTAAAGTAAATTCTACATGTAATTTAAAATCCTACCGTATTCTGGTTCCCACGTAATTTGTCTCCCTATTGAAAATAAAGGAACCTCTCCATCCAAGATAGCCACTTTACAATAAAGTGTAGTTAATAATAATAAATAATAATGAATAAATAATTAAGTATAATAATAATAATAATAAGTGAATAGTGGAGAATTAATAATAAGTTAATAATAAAATAATCAATAATAATAATAAATAGATAATAATAATGATAATAATAATATAATAATAATAATAATAATTGATAATAATAATAATGAATGGGAATAATAATAATAAATAATGAATTAATATAATAATAATAATACCATCACCGTTAAAAGTCGTAACAGCAGTCAAGTAATAATAATAATAATAATATATAATGAAAAATAATAAATAATAAAATAGTAAAACATAAATAATATATAATAATAATCAATAATAATAAAATATAATGAATAATAATACATAATAATAATAATAATAATAATAATAATAATAATAATAATAAAATAATAATAATAATATAATAATATAATAATAATAAATAATAATAATAATAAATAAGTCAATAATAATACATAATAATCGCAAATAAAAGTAATAATAATAATAATAATAATAATAATAATACTGTTATTAATTAAAAACCTAACCTAATATATTACACACTTTCACTGATCGTCATTCACACACTCTATCATACTAGCAAACATATCGGTAAAACAAAAATAATAATAATAATAATAATAATAAAAATAATATAATAATAATAATTATTCAACATAAATAATAATATAAATAATAGAAATAATATTAAAGTAATATAACATAAATAAATTGAATGAAAAATATATAATAATTAATAATAAATAATGATAAAAACAAAAATAATAATAATAATAATAATAATAATAATAATAATAATAATAATAATAATAATAATAATAATAATAATAATAATAATAATAATAATAATAATAATAATATATTAAAATAAGATAAAATAAAAATAATAATAATAATAAACTTTCACGCCTTGCCCATACACTATTCTTCTCAAACCTTTCAACCCTACTTCCGTACTTTTGCCTCTATTCCGTATCTCAATTCCATCGTAACTTTGCTTCCTATTCCTTCACAAACTCGGCAATCCAGTAACTAACTATAAATATTTACAAAATAAGACACGACCTGACGCAAACCAATAGTAACTTAATCACAAAATAGTAACGTAACACTTCAATAACACAATTCCTAAACTCAACCCTGTAACCGTCTCTAAAAATCTACTTAAAATATACTAGGGCTTGTCTTTTGATAACGCATTTTCCTACCCTCAACTCCTACAATCCTGAT
>JABUQX010138355.1:15000-17837 GCA_015478945.1 Trachelipus rathkii
AGAGCTTCTGAGTTAAGATACCATCTAAGTAGCAAACACAAGGAAGTTGTAGATAGGAAAATGAGTAAAAGAGCAGAGGTCTTCAAGACAAGCTTTAAGAATGAGACAGATTACTCTTGAAATTTGCATAGAAAATATAAAGATATGAAACTCAAAAAATTTGAAAAACACAAAGAATAGATAGTAAATTTGCAGAAATGATAGCAATGGACGATCTCCTGTTTTCTCACGTTGAAGTTCTTGGCTTTGGACTGCTAATGTTTCTACTCAATACGTGAAAGGAAATACTACAGGGATATTGCATATGAAAACTAAAATTAATTAAACTAAACTGCGGTGAAACTGAAACTTCAGAATTAATAACCTCTATCAAACAATCATTCAAGTTAACTTTCTTCACCGAAGAATGATCAGATACTCAATTAGCAGTTTCTTTGTTCTCTCTGACTAGTTATGCAGAAGACAAGGGTTTCAAACGCCCAAATTTTATGTTGTGGGCCGAATCACTCACTGGACATCACACAGGTGAATAACTCAGTGACTTATTTAATGGAATATTAGCGAAATGGAGCCTATCTCCAGATGATGTTCATTGCTTCATGAGAGATGTTAGTGCCAGTGTAAAGAAAGCTCTGTTTCTTTTTGAGTGAATATAAAACCTCGTCAGTCATCAATATCAGAAATGTTGTGATATCTCAAACAGCAGCCAGAGAAGTATTCTCAAAATTTATGTCAATTGCGGCACACTTTATCATTTGACCATGGCTAAAGAAGAACTAAAGAAAATACAGGCGAGAACTAAAGTTTCATAATTTTCAGTAATACATAACGTTACCACTCGCTGGAAAAGCACTCTGCAAATGATGATATGGATGCAAGAACTTAATGAATCTCTCTGTTTGTACGGTAGCTCTAATGATAAAATAAAAATCTTAACATCCTATGACAATTCTATTCTAAACATTTATATTACTCTACTCCAACCATTTGAAGATATCACTATGATATTCAGCAGAACTTCTCATCTTTTCGTAACTACTATGAAATAATAGTAAAAGTATTAGTACCTTCAAATAACGACAGTCAAGGAATAAAAATGATGAGAGAAACGATATTGAATGAGATTAATAAAAGGTTTCCATTCAGAGAGAGCAACGACTTGTCTTCCATAGCTACTTTTTTTTTTAACCCTAAAGAAAAGAAAGAAACAATTGTCAATTCTCTGTTTTTTTTACGGAGAGGGTTAAAATCATTGTGTGCCAAGAAATGTAAAGAACTTCAAAAATACAAATCTGAAATAGTTCAATTAAAAACGAACAGTAAACGTTATTTCAAAATCATCCAAATGAACCACTCTCATCGACGTCATGAATGCAATTCTATATTCAAGTAGTATTACCTGAGCAGTCATCAAAAATCGTCCAAGAGATACGATTTTCTCATGACAAAGACGCTCTTGCATGGTGGAGAAAGCCTTAGAAGAAGTATTCTGGTCTTACACAGTTAGCAAGGACTTAATCTTACTTGTCTGCCACAAGAAGTTGCCAGAGAACGTCTCTTTAGTGCTGCACGTATGATCTATGATGTAAAACGTACTAGATCTACGATGTAAAACGTACTAGATATATGATGTAAAACGTACTATTTCTATGATGTAAAACGTACTAGATTCAATGATCAGAAAGAGCTGAAAAATTATCATTTTTATTATTATTATTATTTCCACTATAGATTATGTCAATCAACTGTACAGTAGTAGTTCTATAACTTGATTAAGTAGCTCTCCTCTTTCAAAGGACGGAGGATTGGGAAAGAGTTGGTGAGATGGATGTCGGAGTTGGTCCTCGCTCAGCATCCTGGAATCATAGGACCGATTGTATTACATTCCTTCAATTTTTAATGACTAAATTCTTACAACAGAAGCAAATATTCAATTTGTATCAGGTAAAATAAAATTGTAACATTACTGAAATATTTAATATTTGCATTTGCATTTGTATTTGCGTTATTAGAAAAAATGATTCGCAATCATATTCGCATCCGCGAGTATTAAAAATATATATTAGAAGTCCCGAATATTTAAAATATATTGTTTGCATAATATTTGAATTCATATATACACACAATATGCACACACACACATATATATATATATATATATATATATATATAACTATAATATATATATATATAATATATATATATATATATATATATATATATATATGAAACAAACAAAAGACATACATGTATATATATATATATATATATATATTCTTATATAATATATATATATATATATATATATATATATATATATATATAATATATATAGTCAACAATATAAAATATATATTATATCTATATATATATGCGTAAATATATATATATATATATATATATATATATATATATATATATATATATATATATATATATATATATATATATATATATATATATATATATATATATATATAAATATATAATAATATATATATAGACAGTATAAATATACATGAGGAAAATATATATATATATATATATATATATATATATATATATATATATATATATATATATATATATATATATATATATTATATATATAAATACATACATACATACATACATACATACATACATACATACATACATACATACATACATACATACATACATACATACATACATACATACATACATACATACATGCGCTACATGCATGCATACATACATACATACATACATACATACATACATACATACATACATACATACATACATACATACATATATATATATATATATAAATACATACATACATACATACATAC
>JABUQX010138356.1:5000-17500 GCA_015478945.1 Trachelipus rathkii
AGACTGGAATGAAATTAAGAATGAAGATAGTGAAGCTATGGCAGATTTTTCTTTGTTTTTAGACTCTATCAATAATGCAATGGAAAATATTACTCCATTGAATGAATTGAATTCTACTGGTGCTATTTATAGAATAGTTAAAAAACTTCCCTACAAGCAGCGTGATAAGTGGAGAAATAAAGTTGATAGTATGTATGAAGAAAATAAAAAGGTGAATTTTAGTACATTTACAAAGTTTGTTGAAAAAGAAGCAAGGATCATGAATACACCTTTATTTGGAGAACTTGGCATTGGTACAAAACCAAAGCAAACAAAATTACAAAGTGAAAAAGGTAAGTCACTTTATACAAAAGAAAATAATAATGACCATAGAAATAACAATAAAAATGTTAATAATAAATGGAACAATAATAATGACAATAAGAATAATAATAATAATAGTAGTAATTATAATAATAATAAATCACAGTTTTGCAATTTTTGTAAAAAAGACAATCATAGTATACTTAAATGCAAAATTCTAGAAAAACAAAGCCAAGATGAAATAACAAAGTTCATTAAAGACAATAAATTATGCTTTAGTACCTCTAGATCAAATTTTAGTAGTAACTGTAAAAGACCAGAAAATGTGAAAAATGTAATAAGCAACATTTAACATTTCTGCATAGAGAAAAAGATAGTGCCAAAGAGCAGGATGGTTCAAATACCTCACCAGCAGCACTCACTGTGAATTTAGAAAATAAAGATAAGAAAGTAGAGTCAAAAGAATCAGGAAGTAATGAAGCAAAAACCTTTCAGACAAAAGTAAGTAATAAAAAGCTATTTTATCCTGCAGTGCCAGTTAAAATAAAGCTTAAAGGTAAAGATAAAGTAATTAAGACATACATGGGTTTAGATACATATTCATCAGCATGTTTTATGGACTTAAATTTAGCTGCAGAATTAGGTATGTCATATATGAAACCTCAGAAAGATATAGATATAACTACTATGTATGGGCAACATAAGATAAAAACATATATTTTAAATAATCTAGAAATTTATGATATTGAGATGAGGAAATCTGAAACCATAAATAATATATATTGTAAAGAAAAATGGCCCTTTAAAATGGAAGAAAGTATCTATCAAAGATATAAATGGATTAGAATATTTGAGTCATGTGCCCTTCAATTTTATAAAATCAAAAATTGGATTATTAATTGGGATGAATCAAAGTAAATTGTTAAAACCTATAGAAGTAGTAGAAGGTCATTATAACTATCCCTTTGCAGTTAAGTATTCATTTGGATGGGCTTTACAAGGTTCGACACCAGATGGTATACCAGCATTCATGAGTTTAAGATGTCATAAAACACAAATACAAGAACAAGATGATAATTTACTTGAAAAATATTGCTTAAGAGAGTTTCTGAAAAGAATCCTGAGCAAGTTTGTGAAAGTGTAGAAGATTTGAAGTGGAAGAATAAGGTTGAAAATACATTACAAAGAACAATTACAGGTAAATTTCAAGTTGGTTTACCATTTAAAAAAGAAAATCAGCATTTTCTTAATAACAAAAATCAAGCTCTAGCAAGATTGTATTCTTTAAAAAGTAAATTTTTGAAAGATAAACAATATTTTATACAATATAGTGATAACATAAATGAAATGTTAAAACTAAATTTTGCAGAAAAGATTGAGAAACATGAATTATTAAACAATGACAGATTCTATTTAACACACCATAGTGTAATTCATCCACAAAAGAAAAAATTGAGAGTAGTATTCAATGCAGCCTTGCAATACAATGGTATTTCTTTAAATAATAGTTTACTCACAGGCCCTGACTATATTTCCAACCTACAAGGCATCCTTTTAAGGTTCAGAAAAGAGAAATATGCTTTCATAGCAGATATAGAGAAGATGTTTTATCAAATACAGGTACTTGACAAAGATAAAGATTATCAGCGCTTTTTATGGTTTCCTGATGGTAATTTAAATAAAACTCCAGAAGAATATAGAGTTAAAGTCCATATATTTGGAAGTGTAAGCTCACCTTCAATTGCAAATTATGTCTTGAAGCAAACTACAAATGTAATTGAAGCAGAAAAATTCAGTAATTTAGCCAAAGATACCATACTTAGAAATTTCTATGTTGATGATTGTTTAAAGTCTGTGAAATCAGAAAATGAGGCTGTAGCAGTTTATAAAGAAGTTAAAGAAATTTTAAAAATTAGTGGTTTTAATCTGCATCAAGTAGCTAGTAATTCAAGGAAATTTTTAGAAAACATTGATATACAAGACTTAAGTAAATTTAAAAATAAACTTGTCATTAGATAAATTACCTTCACAAAAAGTATTAGGCTTAAGTTGAAATAGATTTAATGAAAGCTAGAGTAGATATACAAAATAAAACAATTTTATAAAATCAATACTTCAGTTGCATTTTTTCCATATACGATCCACTGGGTTTTATTAGTCCAGTGCTACTAGTAGCTAAAAAGATATTTCAAAATTTATGCGATAAAAAGGTTAATTGGGATGATGAAATTCCATCAGATATAAAAAAAAAAGTTACATAAAATGGCTAAGTGATGTTAATAAGCTAAATGATTTTCAAGTCCCTAGGCCATATAATCCAAATTGTCTAAAGTATAAAAGTGTAGAACTACATTATTTTTCAGATGGTTCTCAAATTGCATATGCAGCAGTAGCATATATAAGATTCATTGGAGAGAATGATGAAATATATTGTTCATTGGTGTTATCTAAAACAAGATTGATACCATTAAATAAAAATTTGATGTTAACTATTCCAAGAATAGAACTGAGTGCAGCCAAATTAGCTGTCAACATACATCAAATTTTAAAAAATGAATTAGATATGAAAATAAGCAAAGAGTATTTTTGGATAGATAGTGAAATTGTATTACAATATATTAAAAATGAATCAAAAAGATTCAAAAGATTTGTACATAATAGAGTTAATTATATTAGATCACAAACAGATATAAGCCAATGGAATTATGTACCAGGCAAGCTAAATATTGCAGATATAGCAAGTAAAGGGATATCTGTTAATGAGTTTTGAACAATAAACTATGGAGCACTGGTCCAGAATTTTTGTACAAAGACAAAGCTCAATGGCCTGAGCAAATTAAAGAAAATAAATTAGATGATGAAAATGATGAAATTATAAAAACTAAACCTGTAATGGCCATACAACTACAAGAAAGTTCAACAGACAAGCTCATAAATTCTGTGTCAGATTGGATGAAATTAAAAACAAAAGTAGCATGGATTTTAAGAGTTAAAGAAAATTTGCATAAGAAAACCTGGAATAAAGGTGCTATGACAATAACAGAATTAAAAGATGCAGAAAAGGCTATTTACAAATATGTACAAAATAAAGAATTTCATGATATACAATACAAAATAAAAAAGAAAGAAGCCTTACCAAAGAGGCACATTTTGGCAAAATTCCTACCATTTATAGATGATAATGGAATATTAAGAGTAGGTGGGAGGAATAAAAATCTGAATGATGTATCTTTTGATTTTAAACATCCAATTATATTGCCAAATAGTCATGTTACAATGCTAATAATGAGACATTACCATAGAATTAATGGACATTTAGGAAAACAAACAGTTTTAAATGCTTTAAGAGAGAAGTACTATATCATTGGAGCAAGTAGAAGTATTAAGAAGATCTTAAAAGATTGCATAATATGTAGGAAGCTCCATACAAGGCCAACTCAGCAGTTGATGGGAGATTTGCCGAAAGATAGATTAAAATGTGATGTACCACCATTTACAAGTATTGGTATAGATGCCTTTGGCCCTTTTCTTGTAGTAAGGGGAAGAGGGAAAGTAAGAGAAAAAAGATATGGATTAATATTCTCGTTTAAGTAGTAGAGCAATACATTTAGAAATGTTATATTCATTGGATACTGATGCTTTTATCAATGCTCTAAGAAGATTTATCAGCCGCAGAGGCAATGTGAAATTGATCCGATCAGATAATGGACTGAACTTTGTAAAAGCTAACAAAGAATTAAAAGGACAAGTTAAAAATTGGAATAACAGGCAAGTAAATAAATTTTTTGAGCAAAAAGAAATACAGTGGATATTCCAACCACCTCATAGTTCTCATAAAGGAGGTCATTTTGAGAGACATATTAGAACTGTAAGAAATATATTACAAGCTTCACTCTTAGAACAGCCAATAAGGTTGACAGATGATAACTTGAACACTTTGTTCTGTGAGATAGAATTTATTATAAATAACATAACAGAATTTTCCAATGATTTAGAAAACTTAGAAGCTTTGACACCAAATCATCTACTAACTCTTAAAGGCAATATAACTTTTCCTCCAGGATTATTTCAGGACAAAGATTGCTACTTATATAAAAGATGGAAACAAGTTCAGTATCTTGCTGATTTATTTTGGAAAAGATGGATCAAAGAATATGTCCCTTTATTGCAAAAAAGAAGTAAATGGTTAGCAGAAAAAGAATCACACAAAGAAGGAGATTTGGTTCTTTTAATAGATGACTTCAAACCAAGAAATATGTGGAATTTAGGAAAAATAGTAAAGTTTACAAAGATGACTCAAACAGAGTGAGAATAGTAGATGTGAAAATAAATAAAGACAAAAATACTTTAAATACAACAATTTTGAAAAGACCAATAACAAAATTGATCTTGCTGAGAGAAAGTGCAGGATTATAACAAGAAGACAACAGAATTATAAACTTAAGGAAGCTAAGAATAACAAGAAAACTTAATATTCTTAGCAAAAGGGGGAATATGTTATATTTTCCATTAAAATATAAGAAAAAAAAATAAATAAATATATGAATTAAAGAAAATTCAGAATCATATATATGATGTGAGCATCAACTATGGTTACAAAAAATGACCAAAATATTAGAAAGGTAGAAAAGCAAAAAATTGATTGCAACACAGAAAAAATTGATGACAAATGCAGAATACAAGGTGGGGCAAGATTAAGGGCTTGCAATTAGAATAAAAGCTAAAGAAAGCCCAATACATAAGAAAAACCTGATAATTAGAAGATACTGCAAGCAAATATAAGCTATTGCAGAAACTCAAACAGGCTATTGAAGCAACAAACTGCCAACTTGCCAAAGTAAATTGAGAAAATAAAGGCAAAGTACAGAATTGAGCTTCATTCAACACTAGGAAGACATATGAAGAAACACTTAGTAACATCTATTCATCAAGAGCTTATTAATTTCACAAAGAAGAAACTATTAAGGTGGAATAACTAGCAATTGAATTCTTCAATCATCTAGTATATGAATAAAGAAGCTATAGAAGAAACCTGAGGACAACAAAGAAACTCTATGCAAGCTAAAATTCAACCAGAAGAAACAAAAAAGGAATTTTCAGCTAATAGAGCCATCTTCAAGCAACTTTATTGATCAGCAGCCCCACAAATTGAGTAATATAAGCCACCACCCTAATCTCAGCCATTCTGAAATCCAAATACATCAGTAATTAGAAGGTAATAGTTTTTATAGGTATTAATATAGTTGGTGTGAATGTGGTATAATATTTAAAAAAGTAACATCTATGAGTTTTCAAACAAAAGCTAAAAAGGACAAAAATAAATAAAAAGTCCAAAAAATACTGATAATTTTTATTGAACACTTATTAACAGGAATAACTAATTTTCAATGCAACCAATGTATAATTATTATGTTTACTTTTAGCATTTAGTATTTGTACTTTTATATATTTATAGTTTTTGTTATATTTTTATATTTTAGAACCAGTTCAGTTCCTACTAAGCAAGAAATAAAACATTGTGTTCTGAGCTGCGTTTTACAACCTGATGTCAGGGATTTCTCATTGATGTTTAAGAAAATTAACATATATATATATATATATATATATATATATATATATATATATATATATATATATATATATATATATATATATATATATGTATGTAATATTAATATGTATGCATATATATGTTTATATATATGTATATAATATGTATATATATATATATATGTATATATATATATATATATATATATATATATATATGTATATATATGTATGTATATATGTATATGTAATAATAAATGTATATATATATATGTATGAAATAGAAACAATATAATATAATAAAAAAAATATTTATAATAATAATAATAATATTAATAATAACAATTACCATAATATATGTATGTGCTTGTGTATTTATATATACTTAGAGTTGAGTTATTCTATTTAAAAGTTTTCTTTGATAGAAAATTGACTTTATGATTTCAAGTCGTTTTTTTTAATTATTTTTTTTTTATTTTATTATTATTATTATATTATTTATTTTATTATTTTTATAGTGTATATTGTACTGTCTTTAAATTTTCTGTCCGCTCGTTTGCAGAAGCGGACCTGCCACGTTTTATAATCGATTGAAAAATAGCATTATTCAATAGCGATGATTCTTACACTTTGTTTAAATTTTAAATAATCTTTTATATGTATTATGTAATTTTTTTTCTTCAATATGACCAATTTTCGCAAAAAAAATAAGAAATTTTATCGTAGCTTTATGAAATTTGTAGAAGATCGATCGTTTCTATAATGATAACTCAGGCTAAGCCCGAGCAGCCAGAGTGTAGGAGTCGCCTCTGATATATATATATATATATATATATATATATATATATATATATATATATATATATATATATAGATACAAATATATATATATATATATATATATATATATATATATATATATATATATATATATATATATATATATATATATATATATATATATATATATATATATATATATAATGATGAAACTTCGAACAAATTTCATACACGAGAAATCTTTAATGCTGACTTCTACTCCGGCTGCGGCACTAGTGGCACTATCACATTAAAATTTCTAGACTCAGGCTCCGAACCCATTTGCTTTTTAGTATAAACTTTCTCTGGTTCCGAATTTACCCAAAACTTTGTGGCTCAACGGTTCTGGCTCCGGCTCCGCGCTCGGCTCCGCTCCGGCTCTGGCTCTGGTTCTGGCTCCGGCTCCGGCTCCGGCTCCGGCTCCGGCTCTGGCTCCGGCTCCGGCTCCGGCTCCGGCTCCGGCTTCGCAATCCTGTGCTAAAATTAAGGTAACGACTAATCTCTCAAATACTTTTTTTGAATGAAATCTTACTTCAGGGGAAAATCGTATTACAAGAAAAACATAGTTCATTTTAAAAGAAATCTGAATAGACACATCTTTTAAAGGAATACTCTGATTATTATTATTATTATTATTATTATTATTATTATTATTATTATTATTATTATTATTATTATTATTATTATTATTATTATTATTATTATTATTATTATTATTATTATTATAAATGTCAACATGTTGTTGGCTAAGCTTGGAGCTGTAGAGTTCCATTTTGATTTGATTTTATTGATTGAGAAATGGCATTCTAAGGACACTGACCATGGTTATAACATAGACGGATATCATCATAAAAGTGTATATAGGAACAACTATGGAGAAGGAATATCAATTTACTACAGAGGTAAATATAGAGTTAAGATTTTCGGTGATTTGACTTTTGACAATATCAATCACTGAATTCTTATTTTTAAAGGTTTATGATGTCGGTTTTGCAGCTATGTTAAACATTGGTGCTATCTACAGGTCTTCCTCAACTAACATTGAAAATTTTGTTTTTTTTCTTTAAGGAAAGAATTTTGAACAAGATTATAACTTGTCTAAATAAATTATTGTTGGTGATTTTAATATTAACTTGCTTAACAAAATGACTTCCTCGCCCACAGTGCTATTATTCACTGTCTGACTGAGAGAAATTTTTATCAAACAATTACCGTCCCTACTAGAGTCACTCCCTTTAGTCAATCTTTGATCGATCACATTTGGACTAACTTACCAGATCTGACAGATTCCTTTACGATTGATTCCTCAATTAGTGACCATTATCCTCTTCCTTAATATTTATAAAATTAAACATTATTTTGAAAGTAAATCAATTATGTACAGAAAAATTCTGCTAATGCAGCCGCGAAATTTTTCTCTCAATTAACCGATATAGGAGCACTTTTCAGTTACGTAATAGAAACTCTCATATGTTAATGGAATCTTTAATATTGGACATTGAAGTCATGATTAATAACTGTTTTCCCACTGTCAGTAAGTATATTGGTGGTTTGTCGTCAAAGAGCCCATGGATCAATGCTGATTTTCTGCAATGTATTCGAAAAAACATAAAATGTTTAGACTTTATAAATTAAATGTAATACCTTTTTCCAGGTTTAAGAAATATCGTAACATTTTAAATAATGCTAGTCAAAAGAATGTATTATAGTAACAAAATTGAGAATGAAGATGAATCAATAGTTATTTTTTGTATACTATTAGTCTTTTGCATAGGAAGGACTGTGATGGGTCCTTAGTTTTAACCAGAATACCGGTGATGTTGCAGACCCTGTTAAAATCGCTAATATTTTTAATAATTATTTTATTGATCTTCCGATGTTGCTTCATGCCCGTAATGACTCGGTTTCTAATGGTGACCTATTTGAGAATACACCTATGTCCTTTTACTTTTTCCCTGTATCCAAGGAGGAAATCCGAAAAGTAATATTGGATCTGAAATGTGATAACTTTCATAGATCTGGTCCTGTTAAATTATTAAAGTTAGTGGCAGAAGATCTCTCTTACGTTTTGGAGATTATATTTAATACTTGCATTAAGGAGTCCATCTTCCTTGATGTTTTGAAAATAGCTCGGGTGATTCCCATATTCAAATCTGGCAACATCAAGGATAAAAAGAACTATAGACCAATTTCGATTCTCCCGACCTTTTCTAAGATATTTGAGAGGATTATCTATAATCGTCTCCGTTCATATTTTGAAGACCACGGCTTATTAAGTGAGCTCCAATTTGGTTTTAGATCCAACATTTCTTTCAAAAAAATCAAAAAATCAATGATTTTTTTGATTTTTTTGATTTATTTGATTTATTTGATTTTTTTGATTTTTTCAGGCACAAATTGCCTTTTTAATTAATTAATATTTTGATAAAATTAGTAAATAATCCTAATTATTACCTAATTAATAAATTTAGTAAGTATAATTATTATTTAGTTTAATTAAGTTATTTAAATTATATACATACACTGTATAATATCTGAGTAATCTAATTTTATTTATTTCTTTATTGAAAATAATTTGAAACTACATTGATGAATTTGCTTATTATATAGATGAAATATACTTATCATTAATCAGGTGATAACTAGTAATAATTATTAATTTATAAAAAAAAAATTTTGCCTAAAAATCAAAAAAAAAATAAAAAAATCTATGATTTTTTTGATTTTTTAATTTCTTTGATTTTTTTAGGCACAAATTGCCTTTTTATTATTATTATGATAAAATTAGTAAATAATCCTAATTATTACCTAACTAATAATAAGTTTAGTAAGTATAATTATTATTTAGTTTAATTAAATTATTTAAATTATATATATACTGTATAATATCTGAGTAATCCATTTTATTTATTTCTTTATTGAAAATGACTTGAAACTACATTGATGAATTTGCTTATTATATAGATGAAATATACTTACCATTAAGCAGGTGATAACTAGGAATAATTATTAATTTAGAAAAAAAAAAATTTGCCCAAAAAATCAAAAAAATCAATGATTTTTTTATTTTTAGATTTCTTAGATTTTTTAGGTACAAATTGCCTTTTTATTATTATTTTGATAAAATTAGTAAATAATCCTAATTATTACATAATTAATAATAAGTTTATAAGTATAATTATTATTTAGTTTAATTAAGTTATTTAAATTATATATATACTGTATAATATCTGAGTAATCCAATTTAATTTATTTCTTTATTGAAAATGATTTGATGAATGTGCTTATTATATATATAGATGAAGTATACTTACCATTAATCAGGTGATAACTAGGAATAATTATTAATTTATATAAAAATTAGCCTAAAAAAATCAAAAAAATAAAAAATAAAAAAATCTATTTATTTTTATTTTTAGATTTCTTAGATTTTTTTAGGTACAAATTGCCTTTTTATTATTATTTTGATAAAATTAGTAAATAATCCTAATTATTACATAATTAATAATAAGTTTAGTAAGTATAATTATTATTTAGTTTAATTAAATTATTTAAATTATATATATACTGTATAATATCTGAGTAATCCATTTTATTTATTTCTTTATTGAAAATGATTTGAAACTACATTGATGAATTTGCTTATTATATAGATGAAATATACTTATCATTAATCAGGTGATAACTGGTAAAAATTATTAATTTAGAAAAAAAAATTTGCCTAAAAAAATCAAAAAAATCAAAAAAATCAAATAAATCAAAAAAGTCATGATTTTTTCATAAAAAATCAATTGATTTAATCAACTGATTAAATCAATTTGATTTAATCAATGCCAACCCTGATACCTACTATCTTGTTTCTTTCATTTTTCTTGAATTAATTACCGCTTCAGTGGGAAGGGTCACGGGACTGTTCAGAACGCATACCTGGGGTGATTTTCTATGGAATAAAGGCATGCATTTTTTTATGTTTACTGTGTATCACTCGGTTCCATGAAGCATAATCCTTAAACCTGGCAACACAGAAGAAACCTGGCAACAGAGAAGAGCGTATAGCACCTGCTACTCTCACATATAATCGCTGAACATCAGCTTCTATTCTCGTACAAAATATCGAAAACTCTTTAGTTGTAGGAAAAGTTGTAAGAAAGTTTTAAGGGCTTTGCAAATATTTTCCTTGCAATTCACAAATATTGTGATACTCTCTCTCTCTCTCTCTCTCTCTCTCTATATATATATATATATATATATATATATATATATATATATATATATATATATATATATATATATATATATATATATATATATATATATATATATATATATATATATATATATATATATATCTATCTATCTATCTATATATATATATATATATATATATATATATATATATATATATATATATATATATATATATATATATATATATATATATATATATATATAATTATTTGGTGATATAAATATATATATATATATATGAATATATATATATATATATATATATATATATATATATATATATATATATATATAATATATATATATATATATATATATATATATATATATATACATATATATATAACTATATAATATTAATAATATATATATATATATATATATATATATATATATATATATATATATATATATATATATATATATATATATATATATATATACCGGTTTAAATATCGGTACTGTATGTACAATTTAAGTGATCAAACATTTGTACTTCCGGGATTTCTTTCTATGGAATTGAAATATTGATTTTATATTTGACACCATCGCATTGCCTCCTTTTCTTTGTTATTACATATGTAGAAATAACACTTGCCACAAATAGTACGCAGCATTTCATTTGAGTTTTCTCCCAAAAGAAAAGACGTGAAATCTGCTTCCATTAGTTTAACTCGCTCTTACTTTGGAGTTTGCACATACTAATGTTTTGGTAATAATATTTTAGTAATATTTTAGTAATAATATTTCTCTAACTTTCCATTATCTGACGTGAATTTGAGGAATATATATATATTTTTTGTTGTTTTTTTTTGTTTTTTTGTTTTAATAAATATTAATAGGCTATTTTGAGTTTATATTATCGAGCAAATTTTATTTTGCCTCCCGGAAAAGCCGCCACAGATATATATATATATATATATATATATATATATATATATATATATATATATATATATATATATATATATATATATATATATATATATATATATATATATATATATATATATATATATATATATATATATATATATATATATATAATGATGTTTACCACTTCTTTCTTTATTTAATATTTTCCTATCTTGTGAGTTGTTTGAAACTTTTTTGAAAACAACTTTTATTAAATTTTATTATTTTTGAATTTTTCAAATAATATTAATAATATGTCTAATGATAATAATAATAATAATAATAATAATAATAATAATAATAATAATAATAATAATAATAATAATAATAATAATAATAATAATAATAATAATAATAATAATAATAATAATAATAATAATAATAATAATAATAATAATAATAATAATAATAATAGGCTTTAGACTTTATTCAAAACCACATACAAAAATTTTAAAATTTACAGGTTCATTATACTATTACATAAGATCAAATAATGATAATATTAACATATTGTCTGGATATTGTTTTCCATAATATAATACATAAGGCGTCTCTTGAAGGTAGACTTGCAATGTGAAGTTTTTATGTCAAGAGGTACCTTACTCCAAAACTTAACAAGATTTGATATAAAATAAGATTTGTTCACCATCACTCTGGAGAAAGGA
>JABUQX010138356.1:22500-31929 GCA_015478945.1 Trachelipus rathkii
TTGGTCAATGTCTCATATTATATTATATTATATTATATATTATATTATATTAATTACATTATTATGTGTATATTATGTTATATTACATTTTATTATGTAATATTTATTATATATTATAGGTCTACAGAGGGTAAAACTTGTAATTATTTTCGTCTTAGGGGTACGCGATCAAAATTGACGAGTTGTGCGAGATCTCTCCCCCCAAGGGAAAAATGCATACGATTAGAAAATTCGGAAGAGAGAGAGAGAAGAGAGAGAGGAGAGAGAGAGAGAGAGAGAGAGAGAGAGAGAGAGAGAGAGAGAGAGAGAGAGAGAGAATAAACGTTTCAAAATTCTTGAGAAATAAAATATTGGCTTCTTTCATTATCGGTGATTCGCTTTAAAAAGAAGCGTCAATAAGAATTTGGAACTTCGTAGAACAACTGATTGTTATTGATCAAAATTTTCAACTTATCTGCATATTTTTATTATTATTATTATTATTATTATTATTATTATTATTATTATTATTATTATTATTATTATTATTATTATTATTATTTGACCGAATAGTAGTGGTAGTAGAAGTAAGTATTGGTAGCATAAATCATAAATGTGTATAATTACAATATATATAGTATATATATATATATATAATATATATATATATATATATTTATAATATAATATATATATATATTATATAATATTATATATATTTAATAAAATATATATTAAGTGATGCAGGTAACATCCGCATCGGCATTCCGCCCATTATTAAAGATCCGCATCGCGCTTTGCCTGCGGATGTTGCGCGGATTTTTGTTGTCGTTATTATAAGAAATTTTATAATTTAAAAATACTTAAGATGAATCTGAAAAAAAGAAATAAAATGTAAATGAGATGAAGGCAATTCAAAAATGCCTTGATATTCCATATCTTAATGTTATCAAAGAAATTCCAACTCGCTGGAATAGTACACTTCATATGATGGAAAGAAGTATTGCTGCAAAGAACCTCTTGCTTCGGTACGCCACCGTATTCCAAAGTAAAAGCAATCTTAATTATTTGAAAAATGACATCATCTATACCACTTCATTAAGCTTTTGAAACCATTTGAAGAAAAATTGCCAAAAAATCCAGCGCCTCTACAGCTTGTCTCTTATGTAATACCATTAATCTCACGCAAGGAAGCATTTTGAAACCATCTTCAAAATGAAAATTATGACGGTTTAAAAAGAATGAAAGATGTAAATAAACTAGGTAGAAAAACGCTTTAGTTCTGTGGAAATATAATGAACCTTCATACTATTCGCAACTTACTTAGATGCCTTTTATAAGGCAGTTTTTTTTCGTAAAACGATATTAGAACAAGTTAAATCGTTACTTTGTGTTGGCAGTTGAAAAACTTCAAATCCGAATAGTCTACTAATTTCGCCACCCTCATTAAGAAAGGAAAAAAATAAAATCTAAAGAACCAACACCCTTCTACAAGTAAATCAAATACAGATTCACTGAAGTCCAGTAGTGATGAAGAACACACGCATTACCAAAAGAGGCCAAATAATTGAAAAACCTATCACCAAGAAAAACGATTTAGATTCAAAAGATGATCCAATCAGTTTGGTGGATAAGTATCAATCGTTATACTCCACGCTTGAGTAACAACGTGCAGGGAAAACTTCAATCCGTACAGTCTATTAATTAGCCATCATTAAAAGGAAAAAAATGAAATATACGGAACCAACATCTTCAGCAGTAAATCAATAACAGATTAACTGGAAGAATTTCTACAGTCCAGAAGTGATGAAGAAACACACGCATTATCAAAAGATGTAGTGCAAAATGGATTGAAAAACTATCACCAAGAAAAACGGATTAGATACAATCAAATGACGATCCTATCAGTTGGTGGAGTGTAAATTAAGCAAAAAAGCAAAATGTTTACACCACGCTTAAGTAAACTTGCAAGGAAATACCTGGCCTGTCCTCCAACTGGTGTTCCAAATGAGAGAGTATTTAGCAATGCTTTGCTTAATATATGATGAAAGAGAAACAGACTCTCTCAGCAGAAAAGGCAGAAAATTGATGTCTCTCAAGCACCATCCTTCCAATATTTGAATTTAATACTAGTGCAAAAAGTAAATAATCCATGTAAAATCTCGTTCATTAAGGTCGGAGGTTGGGAAAGAGGTTGATGGGGTCCATTTGAGTTGGGTTCCCCATCCCTGCACCCTGGTATGGTAACAATTATATTAATAGAATGTGGCTAAAACTCGATATAAGGCTATATATATATATATTATATATATATATATATTAATAATATTATATATATATAATATATATATATATATATATATATAATATATAGTATATATATATATTATTATATATATTAATATATATATATATATATCATATATATATATATATATATATTCAACATCCCCTTCATCAATCCCCATGCCCCGGATGTCAAATCTAACATGCCGCATCCACAATCCGCGGAATGCGAAAAAATGACATCTGCTGCATCACTATATATATATAATATAATATATATATATATATATATATATATATTTATATATATATATATATATAAATATATAAAACAATAAAATATCTAGCATCACTATATATATTAATATATATATATATATATATATATATATATAACTACTGCAGGTAATTACTACCTAGGACCCGTAGGAGGGAACGAACCCTAGCCCCTTGTTTTGCGACCCTGTCACTCTACCGATATCAATAAATTTAAAAATACTTATTTTAAATTTATAAATTATTAATTAAATTATTCTTATTTTATGGAAATTAATTTTCTTTTTAATATAAATTATAAATTTTTGAAATATTTCATAGTCAATTAATTTATAATTAATTATTGAATTAATTAGAATTAATAATTATCTTATGCATATGAGTTTTTGAGCTAAATACTCTCATTCTAAATAAGCCATTTTTTTCATATTTTTTTTTGGAACGTGAGAGGATCGCGAGTTTCCTTTGAGCATATTGTGCTCATATCGTGAATATATTGTAAGAATAATATCTAATAATAAATCATAAATTTTAGAGTTTGAAAGGAATTTCGCTCTTAGGAAAATAACACATAAAGCTCAAATTACAATATGTATGTATGTATACATACATACATACATACATACATACATACATACATACATACATACATACATACATACATACATACATACATACATACATACATACATACATGTATGTATGTATGTATGTATGTATTATGTAGCTCCTTCTTAACTGTAGCTCTTATGCCCTTCTGCCATCTTAATAATCAATGTAGCATGTATATCTTATGTATGTATGTATGTATGTATGTATGTATGTATGTATGTATGTTTTTCACAGTTTATGGAGAACTTAATTTTAGTAATCCACTCTCTCTCTCTCTCTCTCTCTCTCTCTCTCTCTCTCTCTCTCTCTCTCTCTCTCTCTCTCTCTCTCTCTCTCTCTCTCTCTCTCTCTCTCTCTCTCTCTCTCTCTCTCTCTCTCTCTCTCTCTCTCTCTCTCTCTCTCCCCCTTATCTAGATTTAGCTAATACCTCCAAGTGATATAAAAAATATATATTATTTAACAAGTTAAAAAGTCTACTAAAAATATTCTTTAGATATCGATGAAACGTTATTATAAAATTATAACATCAAAAATGCATAATTTTAATTATATATATATATATATATATATATATATATATATCCATGCTCTATATATATATATAACATATATGCTCATATATGTATATATATATATATATATATTTCTATATATCAGCACTGTTTTACAAGAGGAAGCACGGGAGGCAGGCCTCCCTCTAAAAAATAAAAGCAACTAATGTAAGAATTTCAAATTACTATTTATTACTATTAAAATAATGTTTAAAAATATTATACAAGGACGCTAATTTTATTAAAATCATTTATTTTCTTCCGAAATATCTTTCATAAGGATCACTGACTGGAGGAATTTCGATTTGTGCCTCCGTAAAGAGCGTAATTATAATGCTTTCAAAACACTGGTTGTCATGGCAACGTAAAAGAAATCGGATTCTTATTTTGTCTATTTTGAGGATTGTTTCACAATGCCTCCTCTCGAAAACGTCATAAAATAACTCCTCCCCAAATTCCAAACTTTAAACAGACCCAAAATTTGCCGCTTTGTAATAAATGTGAGAAACAAAATAAAGAAAACTAATTTTTTTAAATTAAAAAAAAAAATATTTAATATATATATATATATATATATATATATATATATATATATATATATATATATATATAATAATTAATATATATATATATATATATATATATATATATAATATATGCTATATATATATAATCACTAATGATTAGTGATTAGGTAGTTAGCTACATTTCGATGCTGATGATTTTGTTAATAATTTTGTTTTGCGACTGTGCGATGATCCAATCCTTGTACTTATCTTTAACCATTGTAAAACGCTTAGGGGTTCTAAAGAACATATTCAAAATAATCTTTGCGTTCAACAGTTACGTAAACAAAATTTGACTATTTTGGAACAATTAAGTGAACAGGCAATAAGAAATAAAAGTTAGTACAATGCCAGAGTGGAAAAAATAGAGAATTATTCAAACTTTTGATCGATATAACTTGCTATTTAGGTAAACAAGGACTTGCATTTCGTGGTCATGACGAGTGTCAAAGTTCCTTCAACCAAGGAAATTTCAAAGAATTGTTTGATTTAATCATAAGACGTGATACTGAAATGAAATCTCATTGGGAAAAATTGGGGGTTTTACTGGTTTGTCAAAGACAATTCAAAATGATATTATTGATTGCATTGCAAGTGAAATTAAAGATTATATACAAAAAGGTATTAGAAATGCTCCTTTCTTTTCAATTCAAGTAGATGAAACAACCGACACACACGAAAACGAACAATGTTCAGTTATTTACAGATTCGTTGATGAAAATGGATTCATAAAAGAGCATTTCTTTGTTTTTTTTGAGGTTGGGGAAAACAGGAGCGCATCAGGTTTTAGTGAGGAACTTATTAAATTATTAGAACCATTATACTAAATCGTATAAAGACATCCCTCCGAAGCACGATGAGTCAGGGCAGACTGTCAAATTTGGCCTTACTTTCCATAGAAACAGAACTTTTAATTAAGTTATCAAATCATTCATCCTGGTATGAAAATATTATAAATAAGTTCGCAGAAGAAAAGGAAAGAAGAATTGATCTTCTTTTCAAGTAGTTGTTGAGTTGGTGAGTACTTTACATACATTTGTATCCCATTTTCATATATATATATATATATATATATATATATATATATATATATATAACATATATATATATATATATATATATATATATATATATATATATATATATATATATATATATATATATATATATATATATATATATATATATTTTATTTTGAAGTGCCTCCCAATGTTTTCGGTTCACGAGCCGCTACTGATATATATATATATATATATATATATATATATATATATTCTTATATATATATACATATATATATATATATATATATATATATATATATATATATATATATATATATATATATATATATATATATATATATATATATATATATATAACTATGCTATATATATATATATATATATATATATATATATATATATATATATTATATATATATATATATATATATATTCTCTGGTGGAAAGGGCACAAGGAATCTACAAGAGCTGGGAAATTCATTACAAATAGTGCCGTCATCTGCCGAACCCATACATGGCGTTTGAAAAGGTTTAATTCTGAAGGGGGGGGATATGAATTAACGATGATATTTTAGAGCATTTAGTATGTAAGAATGAGCTTAAGGGCTAAACCTGGGATCAAAGAGTTTTACAGAAAAAGAATTATATATATATATATATATATATATATATATATATATATATATATATATATATATATATATATATATATATATATATATATATATATATTATATATATATATATATATATATATATATATATATATATATATATATATATACTATATATATTATTAGGGATGTTCGAATATTCGGTAAGTATTCGGTATTCGGCCTATTCGACCAAAATACCGAATATTCGGTATTCGGCTTTTTGCCGAACTATTCGGGCCGAATATTGAGCTTCATAAACAATAAATTACGTCAACATAAGGGAAAGTTATTTCAATTTAAAATTGAAATTTTAGAAACTTATTTTCCCAAAAAATAAAAATATAGCCAAATTTTGTAGCCAATATGGCGAAAATCTTTGTCATTTGTCAGATCCTATAAGGGCCTTTGACATTTTCAATATTCTAAAAAATAGAATTCATTTAGTGATACGGGATAATGGACCAAACATGGTAGCTGGTATAAGGGAGAGTGGCTTGCTATCAATTTCATGTTTTATTCACATGTTGCAACTATGCATTCACGATTCAATATTATGTCAGAAGTCTGTTAAGATATTTTATTTACTTGCAGAAGCATATCCTCTCATTTTCACTGCCATTCAGCAACGGCAGATGCAAAGCTTTAAACTTTACAGATGCAGCTGAATGTCAAACGCTGGAACAGAACTTATGCTTAAAAGATTGTTTGAACAAAAAGTTCCCCTATCCATATACGCTGCTGAATGCAATCAGAAAATGTTGACTGATTTTCAGTGGCAAAATTATTTACTTGAGCCATTTGACAACATCACTAAAACAAGCATTAAACCGTGAAGTAACAGTCGCCCAAGTGATCCAATCCATTTTAGCAATAAATCTATTTTTTTAAATAAGGCAATTAAAAGCAAAAGCTTCAGTGGAATAATTACATTCGTTGAAGAAAGAAATCAGTAGAAAAAGACTTTCTAAGTTTCTATGTGAAAAATCTTTGTGTGTAGCTACTTTCTTAGATCTGCGATTCAAGCTAATTTTTCAACATGAATCAGATGAATCAGTAAAAAATATGGTCGTTGAGGCATGGAAAGAAATGCATGAAAATTTAGCTCCTGACTCTTCTGCTGACGATGATTCACATAGTGGGGAAAGTGAAGCTGAAGGTTCCATTTTCACTTCTTTAATGGATTGTTTTAAAGAAGTCATCCAAAATCGTCATACAGAAAAGAAAGTGAGGGTGAAAAAAGAAAGTCCCATTCTTCTGACGATGTGATTATTGTACATAAAAGTAAAAGGCTACATACGGAATTACATCAAGAAATAAACAAATATATAAGTTTGCCTACTTTGACCAGTGAAGACAATGATATTCCCTTCAGTTGGTGGAAAAACACTGGAAATAGTTTTATGAATTTGAAAAAACTAGCAATAAAATACTTTTCAGCTCCACCGTCATCAGTCGAAAGTGAAAAAATATTTAGAACAGGAGGAAATATTTATGAAGCCACAAGAAATAGGTTATCCCCTGAAAATGGAGAACTGCTGATGTTCTGTCATTTTAACCTTAGAGCTTATTCAAATGAAGTTTAGTTTAATATCTTTAACTACGAAACTTTTCAATTTTCACTTTGCCCTTTTAATATGTAAAAGGTTTGCTATAGGAAGAAATAGTTATTTACTTTTGTTTTATTACTTTGTATATAACACTGGTAAACATGAAATTTCTTGGACGGGGTTTCGCAATTGATTATTGATGTGCTGATTCAAAAATGTAATAGGTTTTTGCATATCATCTCGCATTTGTGAGAGATATTATTATTATTAACACAGGTATAAGAATTTTATGATTCAAGCTCTTAACGAAGTGAAAATTTTTTTTACACTAAATGAGAAAATTAATTTATTTTATGATTTTAAAAATTTGAATTGTAGGTATAAAATGAATTTTGATTGATAAATAAATAAACTGTGAAGTGGCATATTTACCAGTGTATGTGCTTTTTGGACTCTTAGATTTTTACTGTGGTCAAGGATTTCTGTTGCAACTTAGCAAAGGAATAGAAGCAATTAAATAAAATATAAGTACAAGTGTTGCGTGAAATTTATCATCAGGATAAATCTTCTGAGGTTTCCTACTTTGTCATTACTTTGTCTACTTGAAAAAGACCACATCAGGTTTTCAAGGGCAACTTATTAGAGGAAATAGTTTTTCATTTGAAATTAGATACTTGTGTCAGGAAGAAAAATCAACATCAGGGTAGATTAATAGAAAACTGGGACCTCTGTGATTGAGAAGAGTGTCTTTAAGATAGTAAGAGGGTATTCCATCAAGAAAAGTATCAAGTAAGAAAGAATTAAGTGTAGATAAAAGTAAAGGAACTCTAAGAAGAGTATATTCAAGACAGAAGGAGATTATATAAGGACCCTCCTGATTTTATATAAGAATAGATTTCACCAAGAATCCTATTACGGAAGGAAGAGACTTACCAGGGAACGTATATATCGTAATCAACATCGACCTTTGAGAAGAAGAGGAGTTTTTCATCAATAGTATTTATAAATTTCGTAAACAAAACATTAATTTAAGATTTATAGATATAGTGAGAATTAATTTTAGAATATAATTTTAAGGTATTTTAGGGTGTGATTGTTTGAGCGGGGTTTGGAGCTTGAGGTATTGGGAAGTGCCTCAGGTTGTGGGATCCCGGTAAGCGTGCAGCCTAATCAAGTGTGGGAATAGAAGAAAGTAGAGTGGTGGTGAACAAGAGGGTCAGGATTAAGGAGAGTGAGGGTGAGTAAAGAGATAGGATGGGCAAAAGAGAGTAGATTAGAGTGGGTTGTATGAATGTGAGAGGGATAAATGAGGATCTGAAAAGGGAAGAAGTGGGGTTAATGTTCGAAGAAAAAAGATTGGATGTGCTAGGGTTGACAGAAACAAAGCTGAAAGGATAGAAGGAGATGGTCTTTGGAAAATTTAAGGGTATGATTTCGGGGGTGAACGAGAGAGTGAGGGCGAGGGAAGGGGTAGGAATAGTTATGAGGGAAGAGGTGTGGGATAAGGTAAAAGTGTGCAAATAGGTGAATTCGAGAATAATGTGGGTTAAAGTGAAATTTGTGGGGGAAATGTGGGTTTTTATATGCGCGTATGCACCAGTAAATGGAGCGAGGGAGGAGGAGAGAAAAAGATTTTGGAGTGAGTTGAATGAATGTTGGGAAAGTTTTGGGGTTAATGATAAAATTTGTTTATTAGGAGATTTGAATGCAGGAGTGGGAAGAGAGGAGATGGGGGGAATTATAGGTCCATTTGGGGTAGGGGAAAGGAATGTTAATGGAGAAAGTCTGTTAGGGTTGTGATGTTGATTTGATGGAAGATTGATGGTTAAAATACTTGGTTCGAGAAAAGTAAAAATCATAATTATACATGGAAAGTTACTGGATTATGTGTGCATAAATAAGATAGGATAGAAGAGGCAGGTGCACTAGAT
>JABUQX010138357.1:0-50218 GCA_015478945.1 Trachelipus rathkii
CGGTGGCACGGTATAAATATTGGTAGCGCCAACGTTGGGAACATCTTCCATAATAACATGATCCTGCTGATCTGCATTTTCGAGATACATCAGTGGTGTAGGATCGGTGCGAGCAAGATCCGACGGTAATAAACTGCTAAAACCAAAATCAATCCCGATAATAATCTTTTCAAAAGCACCTTCAAGTATGGGATTTTTCTCAATAACAGTTTCAAGGTTTTCAACTGATAATGTTTTCAAACCATAACGTTTCAGTTGCAACAATTTGTTATCATATGGATGATAAATACAAAAACCAATAAAATTTGAACCAACCTGAATGGCCAAACGACTTTCATGAGGAATAATTTCTTCCTCCGTTGAAATATTAAACTGCTCTTGCAAAATGAATATTCTTTAAATTAATACAGCCGCAAATATCACACTTAAAGTTGAGAAGTCTGTCTTTCGCGGAGGTTTATGTTATCAACCTATAAATAGATAAAACCCTCAACTATTACGGATATAATAAATATTTTTTTCGCATCCTTTTATAATTACTCAAACCCGGCTCCCATGAAGCACGAATTTCTGCTTCTGATACGCCATTTATAATCTGATTCCTAAACAAGCCTGATCCAATTTGCATTTCAATTGTGTTCATCTCCTTACTCAATTTGGAATTAAAAAATTTTTCTTTATGAGGATGGGCTTTATATAACTCCATAATCCATTTCAGATTAATTTTTCCGCTTTTGCGTAATTGCTCCACATCATAATTGCGCAAATCCAAACCATAGCAAACCTGATTCATAAACAAAGGCGTTTCGGCCATTCCCTTAATAGACACCGGTTTAAATGAAAAAGAATATTTGCCTTTCAACTCGGGACTTCCCAATACGGTAAAAGGAAATTGCGTGCCACGCCCATGATTCAGATAAACACCTTCAAACATGCAAGTAGATGGATACAGCATAATCGATTGCTGCGTGTTTAAATTAGGCGAAGGTTTCACAGGCAACACATAAAGCATATCATGTGTGTAGTTCGCAACTTTTATAATTTTCAGTTTGCATTTAACTTTATTAGTTAGCCAACCTTCGCCATTTGCCATTTGTGCAAACTCAGCCACCGTCAATCCATGCGACATAGGCAATGGAAACATTCCAATACCCGATTTATATTTCATGTCCAATATAGGTCCGTCAATCAAGTAAGCATTGGGATTAGGACGATCCAGTATCAACATTTCTTTGTCGCTTTCAGCGCAAGCTTCCATCAATCGCGCCAACGCATTAATATTTGTATAAAAGCGAACGCCAACGTCCTGCAAGTCATAAATAAGCACATCCACATCTGCCATATCCTGTTTGCTGGGTTTGTTTTTACCACCATACAACGATATAATCGGGATGCCAGTCTCCCGATCTTTTTCATCCTTCACTTTTACGCCAGCGCTCGCATTGCCCCGAAAGCCATGTTCTGGCCCAAATACTTTTACAATATTTATACCCAAAGACTGAAGGCTATCCACCAAATGTTTCTTACCAATAATCGTTGTAGGATTTGCCATAACCGCCACACGCTTGCCTTTCAAATAATCCACATATAAGTTAGTTTGATCTGCGCCAGTAATAATCCTGTTTTGCGCAACCGCATTTTGTCCACTCCATAAAATAACGCCCAACACCATAAATAAAAAACAAACCTGTTTCATTGTATATCCCTTTGATTAACTTCAAACCTACATAATTTTTTTTACCCATCTATAAACAAATGGCATCTTCGTTGCGTCGCACTTTTCAACAGCAGTAAATAAATGAACCTATTGAAACGACGAACTAATATCGGCATTTCATATATTCTGTCAAATCATCCAATCCAAAAAATCAAGGTTCAGACAAAGAAAATTACATTTGTATCAAAATAATGCTATATGAACAAACAAGAAGTCTATATTATTTCTGCTGTTCGCACGCCAATGGGAAGTTTTGGCGGATCTCTAAAAGATTTTTCAGCAACACAATTAGGTGCTATCGCCATAAAAGCCGCAGTTGAAAAAGCCGGCATTCAGCCACAGCAAATAGACGAAGTATTGATGGGGTGCGTGTTACAAGCGAATTTGGGACAAGCTCCAGCAAGACAAGCAGCAAAATTTGCAGGTTTGCCAAATGAGGTAAATTGTACCACCATTAATAAAGTTTGTGCCAGCGGAATGAAAGCTATTGCGCAGGGAGCACAAAGTATTTTGTTGGGAGATGCGCAAATTGTTGTTGCGGGCGGCATGGAAAGTATGAGCAATGTGCCTTTTTATGTAGGCAACTTGCGATGGGGAAATAAATATGGCAACACAAATTTAATTGACGGCCTCGCTAAAGACGGACTTACCGATGTGTATGATGGAAACGCGATGGGCATTGCAGCCGAACTTTGCGCCAGCGAATGCAGCATCAGTCGCGAAGCGCAGGATGCTTTTGCCATCGAAAGTTACAAACGCAGCCAGAAAGCATGGGATGAAGGAAGATTTGATGATGAAATAACGCCGATATCCATTCCTCAAAGAAAAGGCGAGCCCATCATTTTTAATAAAGATGAAGAACCTTTCAATGTAAAGTTTGATAAAATACCTGCTTTAAATCCAGCTTTTAAAAAAGACGGAACGGTTACAGCCGCTAACGCAAGTACGATGAATGATGGCGCAGCAGCATTGGTGTTGATGAGTAAAGAAAAAGCCACAGCCCTTGGCTTAAAACCTATTGCCAAAATTTTATCTTACGCTGATGCGGAACAAGCACCGGAATGGTTCACCACTACCCCATCAATTGCTATACCCAAAGCAATTGCCAAAGCTGGTGTAAAAATGGAGGATATTGATTTTTGGGAACTAAACGAAGCCTTTAGTGTTGTAGGTATTGAAAATACGAAACGCCTTAAACTTGATCCGACAAAAGTAAATGTGAACGGTGGCGCGGTTTCGCTGGGGCATCCTTTAGGAGCCAGTGGTGCAAGAATTATCGTTACACTAATTCATATTTTGCAACAGCAAAAAGCTACATACGGAGGTGCTGGAATTTGCAACGGCGGCGGCGGTGCTAGCGCCATGATTATTGAAAAATTGTAAAAACCATTTATGACGGATTCTAAACAACGTTTTTCAAACCGTGTTGCAGATTATATAAAATACAGACCAAAATATCCAGCGGAATTAATTAATATTCTCGAAAAAGAAATTGGGCTGAAACAAGAATCTGTTGTTGCTGACATTGGCGCAGGCACTGGTTTTCTTACTGAACTATTTTTAAACAATGGCAATCCAACTTACGCTGTAGAACCAAACCCTGCCATGCGTGAAGCATGCAATGAATTATATGGAAGCGATCTAAACTTAACGATAGTTTCCGGTTCGGCAGAAGATTCAAGCCTTACTGATAATAGTATTGATATTATCATTGCCGGGCAAGCTTTTCATTGGTTTGATCAGATTCATTCTAAAAAAGAATTTGACAGAATCGTTAAAACAAACGGGCACATTGTTTTAATATGGAACGCCAGAAAAGACGAACTGCCTTTCACCGGCGGATATGAAAATATTCTTTCCAGCAATATTCCAGAATACAAAATTCTTGATCATCGAAATGTAGACGATGCAGCTATTGCAGCTTTTTTTCTTCCAAAAAAAATGAAGAAAAAAGTCCTTCCCAATAGCCAAACATTCGATTGGGAAGGATTTAAAGGCAGAGTGCTTTCATCTTCTTACGTTCCGGTTTCCGGTCTGATACATGAAAAAATTATGAATGAAATAAAAGTATTATTTGATCAACATCAGCAAAATGGAAAGATCCTATTTCATTATAATACATTGATATATTGGAACGATTAGTTTGCATTAAAGTATAAGTTAAATACGCTTCATTTTCATATCCTGTGCACACTTACCATACAAGCTATCACTCCTTATCAATTTAGTAAGATAGAGAATACGCGATAAAACTAATGGATGGAAATACTATAAAATATATGATTTCAATTTAAGTGCTGTTGAATAAATCACCAATGGCATTTAGCTATCGCTGATAGGTTAAAAGCATCATTTCACAACATCAATACTTAATACAACACTTGTTCTTTTTGCATTCACAATTGAGTTAAATCCAATGTTCATTAAAAATTCACCGGTGTAAGTTTTACTGTTATCTATTGCAGATTTACTGTCGGGATATAAGCAAATTTCTTTAACGGCATATTTAGCATTTGCATCTAATCCTTTGAGTTTAATAGGATACGTGCTGCCAGAACGATATCGATTATTTACAAGATAATTAAATACTACACCGCTTGTTTTTTCTTTGTTCATATATTGAACAGATGCCACATCGTTTTCGCGTGGATTAGATAACCTGTATTGATCTCCTTGCCAAATAATATCTTTAAATCCATCATATTGCTTAACTGCTTCTTTACAATATTGTGCATCCTTTTCACTAAGATGGTCAAGTGCAATATCAAACCCAAGCTTTCCCATCATAGCAACGTCTGTTCTAAACTTTATAGGTTGTTGTTTGCTCCAATTGGTTACATGATTGGCATTTGTAAGAGCGGGGTAAAAGTAAGAGTACTCCCATTGCATAAATATTCGTTCTAATGGATCTGTGTTATCGCTTGGCCAAAACTCTGTGAAGTATTGAAGCGCAGCATAATCTACACGACCGCCGCCGCCCGAGCAAAGCATTATCGGCACTGTTGGGTATTTTTGGCGAACTTTTTTAAATACGTTGTAAAGCCCTCGCACATATTCTATATAGAAATGATTTTGATTTTTTAAATACGAAGAATGTGCGTTAAAAATTACAGAATTACAATCCCATTTAATATAGGCCAACTTTGGATTTTTTGTAAAGAGATCGTCAACTACGTTAAAAACAAAATCCTGAACCTTTGGATTACTTAAGTCTAACACTAATTGATTTCTTCCGTAAAATTCAGGACGTTTGGGTTGCTTAATTACCCAGTCGGGATGATTTTCGTATAATTCACTTTTAGGATTTACCATTTCTGGCTCTATCCAAATACCAAATTTAACCTGATTATTTTCAGCCTCTTGTACCAATGTTGCAATGCCGTTAGGCAGCTTCTTTTTGTTAACTTGCCAATCACCCAACCCCGAAACATCTCCGTTTCTCGGATATTTGTTTGCAAACCAACCGTCATCAAGCAAAAATAAATCAACGCCCAATTCTTTGGTATCTTTCATCAATTCTTTAAGTCTGTCTTCAGTAAAATTAAAATAAGTAGCCTCCCAGTTATTAAGCAAGGTTAGCCTTGAGTCTTTTCCATTTAGTATTTTATAATTTCTGGCCCAGTCGTGTAATTTTCTGCTGGCTGCTCCTTTTCCATTATGCGAAAGCAGATAGAGAAAACCTGGTGTAACAAATTCTTCATTTGGTTTTAACGTATAATTAGATGCGTAATTATTGATTCCCGAAATGATGCGCAAATTATCTTGATAATCCAATTCAAGATCTGTACGGAAATTTCCGCTGTATTCTAACGCGCCATATAGTACAGTTCCTTTATCTTCAGTAGCTGGCTCATCCATCGATACCATAAATATAGAAGGTTGAAATAAATTTGGACGCGTGCCTAATTTGGAATCGAGCGTTTTTATGCCATGTGTAATTTTAGATTCTTCCGGCTGCATTTCACTAGCCCATTCGCCGTGATATTGTGTGAGCCAAAATCCTTTTGCTTTTAAATGAAGGTTAGCCGATGCAAATTTATGAAGTGTAACATTTGATTTTTCTTTATGACTGATTACAGACCATTGTTCAATTACATCTTGATTAAAGTAAGATTTGTAAAACAATCTAACTTGAAAATTATACACCGGATCTTTTAATAATATGGAAAGTTGAGATACGTTATTTTCAAGATCTTGCTGCTCATGACTTACATACCGAAGGTCGAGTGAATTATTGCCATCTGCATGTGTAACAGTTATAGCGGGCTCTAAAAGATTTCTTGATCCAGATGGCGTATAAGCAGCGTCTTCAACCTGCGTGTTGCTATTCACTTGCCTGTATATTCCTGAAATATTATTATACTCTTCTTTATCAGAAAGTTTTTTTCCGTAATAGAGTATCGACAAGTTTTTGTCTTTATCCACTTTTAATACCAGTGCATTTTCAGCAGTTGTAATTGGGATGATCTGATTTTGAGCCGTCGTTTGCTTAGTAACAATTAACGCAATCATTATCCACAAGCTATTCGTTATAAATTTCATGGTTTCAAATATATATTATTCAGTCCGTATTTTTTATTTGCTAATAAAATCAAAAAGCCGATAAACATTGCATTTGTTGATATGTTAAAGGGATCCTCTTCTGATTAAAACTGTAGGAATAGTTTCCTGTATTTTTTTTCGATCTAATACAAATGTTGCTGCTTTTTTAGCCATTGTTTCAAAACTTGTTGAGTAAGTAGTTATGCCATTGAAAATAATTTCTTTTACAATTTCATCATTGTGCGACAAAATGCCTACATCTTGACCAAGACTTAATTTTTTAGATTTGGAATCTTTAAGCATCATCCAAAGTTCTGCATTATTGATGGTAAAATATACATTTCCCGATTCAATAGAGCCGTTTTTATATTCGGGTAATATGGTATGTTTGATTTTGAAGTCTTTTACAAATTTCTGAAATGCTGTAAGTATTTCATCTGGTGTATCGGAATTAGGCCGGTGATAATAAATCATTTTCTTATACTTTTTTATAGCTGGAGCTAACTGTGCAAAAGCTGCGTATGAAGAATCAAAAAACTCCTGAGTAACGTAAGAGAAATCATTTTTTAAAGGCACATGTCTGTCTATCATTAAAAATTTTTCAGGAGGCAAAGCTTTTAGTATTGTGGCAGATTTTTTATGAGGAATAGGGGCAACAACATACATTCCATACTTCCCCCTTACACGCTCAATAATACTTTCGAAAATTTCGATATTATTATGATGAAAGAAAATATCTATATGTGTTTGTTTACCTAATTGATCTCGGAATGTTTTATAAAACACTTCTTGAAAAGAATCAAACGCAAATATGATTAAAGCAATTCTTAACTGGTTTCTTGTATTTTCCTTTGCCAAAAAGAAACCTATTCTGTTTTTTGACTCTACAATACCGCGACTGACCAATTCTTTGTAAGCTTTAGCAACAGTTTCTCTTGCAAAACCTAGTTTTTGAATCAAATTATTAACCGATGGCAACATATCGCCCTTTTTTACTTGCTTATCATTAATTGCATTTATAAAGCCTTGAACCAATTGTTCATGTTTAGAAAGCCCCTTCACACTTTCTAGTTGCTGTATTTGTTCGTAAACTTTTTGCATATATTTTAATTTCTTAAAAGTGAATTCCACATAACGATCTCAATTACACAACATACCTGTCCTATTCTATTCTTATTCAAAACTATTTAAAATTATGAATAAATGCTATTTTTAGCTGTGTAAAGAATTACTTAATAAACAATGAAACATAAATAAGGTTACGATGTAAGCTCTCAAAAATATTTTACTATATACCAAAGAAATCAAATTGCAGAAGTTGAAAAAATATTTTGGTGCGGGACAGGACAGTATAAAAAACGAAAATGGATATAATTATTGTTCCAGAAAATTTTATTAAAAAAGTATAAATTAAACATATGCGAATACAAGGTAAATTTATTGAGCAAACCCTGCTGCCATTTGTAATAGGAATATTTTTTTTGTTTACCAGTTGCAGTGTAGCAAATAAGTCTATACATGTTAAATCAAAAGATAGCCTAAATAAAATCACTTTGTCTTTAGATAAAAACGGAGCGCTGTATTATGATATAACTCGCAAAGGCAGTACAATAATTAAAAATGCTCCTCTTGGGCTAATGTGCAACGATCAAGATTTTACATCAAAATTATCAATCTATAAAATTTCGCCAACAAAAGAAACAAGAGAAAAATACGAGCTAAAAGTAGGTAATTCAAAAAGCGTGAATCATCTTTTTAAAACTAAAAGTGTTACGTTTAAAAATAGCAAGGGAAATTTAATTACACTTGATTTGGTGGCTGGAGAAGAAGGTATTGCGTTTCGATATCGATTTAATAATGACATCAAAAAAACAATAATTGTTAAGGATGAAATAACCGGATTTCAAATTGAAGAAAATGCAAAAGGCTGGTTGCAGCCCTATAATAGCGCTGGCAAATACACTCCTGGTTATGAAGATTTTTACCTAAATGTAAATGCAGGAGATTCAATCAGTAATCCGCGCAACCCTTCTGTGGGCTGGTGTATGCCAGCACTTTTTTGTATAAATAATAAAAAAAATTGGGTACTTATTGCTGAATCTGGAAATGATGGATCCTTTCCTGGTTGTCATCTGCAACCCAATTCAGAGGAAGGCCTTTATAAAATTGCATTTGCTAAAGGGGATGAAAAATACACACTTCCTTTAGATGAAAAAATTAACGCTTATCCAGAATCAAAACTGCCTTGGACTATGCCTTGGAGGGTTGTTGTTATTGGAGATAATGCAGGAGAAATATTGCTTTCAACTTTAATTACTGACTTAGCTCCTGCATCCAAAATAGAAGACGTTTCATGGATTGAGCCGGGAAAAGCATCGTGGTCGTGGTGGTCGCACCCGGAAGATGATTCTCCCGAAATTTATAATCAGTTTACAAATCTTGCAGCCTCATTAGGCTTTAAATACACCCTCTTTGATGCCGGTTGGGAAAAGGCAAATAGTGAGGGTGAAATTATTAATAAGGCCATCGCAAAAGGAGTACAGCCAATGGTTTGGGGATATTCTGCTGAATATTTTGATTCACAAAAAAGAAAAAAAAGGTTTAAGCAACTTGCTGAAATGGGAGTTAAAGGCGTTAAGATAGATTTTTGGTGTTCGGACAGGCAAGAGGTAATGGCTGCGTTACAATCGGTTTTTGAAGATGCCGCTAAAGAGCATTTAATAATAAACTTACATGGCGTTACGGTTCCAAGAGGTTGGCATAGAACCTGGCCAAATTTTATGACTGCAGAAGCCGTATTGGGAGCCGAAAATTATTTTTATGAACCGAGGTTTCCGGATAATGCGGCAGAACAAAATACCGTATTACCTTTTACAAGAAATGTTGCAGGCCCTACCGATTATACACCATTTGCGTTAACTATGCGGAAATACCCTCGATTAAATACAGCGGTTCATGAACTCGCTACAGCCATGATTTACACTTCAGGAATTATTCATTTTGCTGATTCGAAAGATGTGTTCGACTCGCTTCCGGTTGATGTTAAGAACCTAGTAAAAGAAATGCCTGCCACTTGGGATAAAACTGAAAGCATTTTAGCCGAACCAGGTGAAGCAATAGTACTTTTTCGCCAAAAAAATACAAGCTCATACATTGTTGGTATAAATGGTACAAATAAAAATATGCCAATTAAAATAGATCTTGCAAAGTATGGAAAAGGGTTTTCCCAATTCAGAATTATTAAAGAAGGCGAAAATCCATTAATGAGCTTTGATACACAAATTCATACAATACAATCTGATTGGGTTTACACCATCGCTTCTAAGGGAGGGTTTATTATTCAGTTTATTAATGAATAATTTGACAGATTTAGAATTTAGGCTTAAGCACATTTTTATTCTTCTAAAAAAAATTTTTGTTACTTGTAAAAAAACATATATTTTGCATCTGTACTATTCTATACTGTTATGGTAAACTATAAATAAGTACATGATTTTAACGGGATGTATTATTAATAACGATTTGCCTTATTGTGTATTTTGAGAAAAATAAAACGATTGCCTCATCATACATTATATATTTTTTACACACTTGGGATATTTATATCAATTGCCATTAAATTAAGAAAACAACACACCATGATTAAAAAAAGCTTAATCCTTTTATGGATAGTAGTTTTAACGTCTTGCCTTCCAGTGCTTGCCCAGCAGGGAACAGTTAGCGGTAAAGTTACGGATTCCACAACTCAAAGCCCTTTGTCAGGCGCTTCAATTAGCTTCAGCAATAAACCAAATAGTACAATAGAAACAAATAAGGCTGGAGAATTCTCATTTCCTATTGATAGCGCCGTAACTGTAACCGTAAGCTATACAGGTTATAAACCACAAACAATAGTTGTTGATACTACTAAACCAACACTGGAAATTCAACTTATTAAAAGTGTTGAAGATTTAGAAGAGGTTGTAGTAGTGGGAGCGGCATTTAAGAAAAGCGATCTTACCGGATCTATATCAAGTGTTTCGGCAAAAACAATTAGCCAAACCCCAACTACAAACTTAAATCAAGCTATACAAGGAAGGGCTACGGGCGCATTCGTCCGTTCTAACGCATCTCCTGGAGACGATGCGAGTATAAAAATACGAGGCAACAACTCCATCAGCTTTGGCACCAATCCTATTTATGTTGTTGATGGTCTCATTATTGATGGAGGGATCGGGTCAATCAACCCCGGCGATGTAGAATCCGTCCAAATATTGAAAGATGCATCGGCTACTGCCATTTATGGTTCTCGCGGTGCTAACGGTGTTATAATTGTTACTACAAAAAAAGGGAAACGCGGCGAAGGGGTGGTAGCTTACAACACTTGGGTGGGCATTGAAAATTTTAGTAAGCAGATGGATTTTATGAGTGCTAACGAGATATGGGATCTGCGGATTGATGCTTATGCTAATGGCTATATGATTAAAAACCCTAATGCTGACAGGCAAGCTTATATTAATACGCTTACTGCTGATGGATCGCCTGCATTTGCTGATTACGAACTTAAAGCCCATCGAGAGGGAAAATCCTATGATTGGTTAGACCTTGTAACCAGAACTGGAATACAACAAAACCATGATCTTAGTTTTTCAGGCGGAGGAGATAAAGGAACTTTCTATTTAAGCTTCAATTATTCTGACCAGCAAGGGCTCATGAAAAACTCAAGCTATAAACGTTTTGGCGGTCGCATTAACCTTGATCAAAATGTAAAAAAATGGTTGAGGGTGGGTACTAACACTACATTTACAAGACAGATTAGTAATGTTGTAGACAACAGCGTATTTAGCAAAGCTGTTACTGCAAATCCAATGCTTCCGGCAGATACCACACTTAACTACTTGAAATGGGGTAATATTGAAATTAATGACGATTACAACCCTTTGCGCTCCTTATATATTACAAATGAAATTTTCACCAACAGATTGATGACCAGTAATTATATTAATATATCTCCTATTAAAAATTTAAATTTCCGTTCTACTATTTCTTTTGATTTGCGAACGCCTACTCAATATGCTTACACCCCCAAAAATACAGGGCAAAACATACGTCAATCTTATAATGGTCGAGCACAACATACAAAAAACCAGTACTTAAATTGGCAATGGGATAACACATTAACTTACAGCAAGCAATTTAAAGGTGGCCATTCATTAAATGTGTTAGCCGGTGTTTCGCAGTTAGAAAATAATATTGATACCTCTAACGTTTATGCACTCGGGTTTCCTCTTGACGTTTTTGGATATAAAAATTTGGGTGTTGCCACTTCAAAAGAAAAGTTTGAGCTAAGTTCAAACTTTAACTCATACGCATTATCGTCCTATATAGGTCGCGCAGACTATGGTTATAAAGACAAGTATTTTGCTACAGGTACCATTCGTTACGACGGCTCATCAAGGTTTGATGAAGGTAATAAATGGGGCGCTTTTCCCTCTTTAGCCTTGGCTTGGGAAATGTCTAAGGAAAATTTCATGAAAGATATTTCTTGGCTCAATAGGTTTAAATGGAAAGTTGGTTACGGTGTTGCCGGCAACCAAAATATCCCAGATTTTGCTTACACCACATTATACTATCCTGCTATTTCAAGAATGAAATCGGTTTATTATCCTGGTGATAGAAAAGGGAATCCGGATCTACGTTGGGAGCGACAAAAACAATTAGATCTTGGTTTTGAAATTTCTGCTTTTGATCGGCTCAATTTAAGGTTGAATTACTTTAATATTAATAATGAAGATTTATTGATGAGCCAGTCCTTGTCAACAACGACTGGTTTTACTTCAAGAATAACAAATGTTGGAGCGCTTAACAATAAAGGATTAGAGTTTGAATTTAACTACGCAATTATTAGAAAGGAAGATCTGAATTGGGATTTTTCTTTCAATATTTCTTCTGATAAAAATAAAATTACACGGCTTTTTGGAGAAGTTGATGCCATTTATGCAAGAGCAGGCGTTAACAGCCCGGGAATTTTAAGGGAAGGCAATTTGTTTTTAGGTCAGTCGATTAATTCCATATATACCCTTCAGTTCGACAAAATTGTTCAAGCCAGCGATACTGCATCATTGAGGGGAATTGATTTTAAAGGTAGAACCGTTGGCATGGGCGATATTTTACCATTAGATAAAGACGGGAACGGCATTATTAATGATAATGATAGATTTGTTGTAGGAAAAACCGATCCCAAATTTTATGGTGGCTTTGGTACCAATTTCAGGTATAAAAATTTTGAGATGAATGCTTTCTTTAATTACTCTTATGGTGCAAAAAGGCTTAGCGGTTTTTATGAAGGTACAGTATCTTCAGTAGGTACCAATACGGCACATAGCGATTTAAAAAACAGATGGACATCAGAAAATACCAACTCTAATATACCAAGGGTTGTATATGGAGTTCCTCGTTTTGGCTATGCAGAGGTAGGGTTGGGTATACAAAATGCTTCATTTCTTAGGTTGTCTAATCTTACTTTGTCGTACACATTACCAACAGAAAATGCAAAGAAATTATTTTTAAACAACCTAAGGTTTTACGCAACTGGCTCTAACCTCCTGCTTATTACTAAGGACAAAGGTTATGACCCGGAAACCGGTGATCTTTACCCCAATGCGCGAACGATAACATTTGGCCTTAACGTATCTTTTTAATTTATTAATAAGAACGATCCTTACAAAATATGATGATTATTTGAACGATTTGATCTGACCATTAAAAACAAAAAATAAAAAGATGAAAAAATATATTAGCTATCTTTTAATAGCAACGTTTTTTTCGAGCTTCTTTTCCTGCTCAAAATTTTTAGACCGTGAAGCGGAAAGCTTACGCACTGAGGAACAAGTGTTTAAAAATATTGATGAAATTGAACTGGTTCTTGCCGGGCTCTTGACTAAGTGGCGAGATTCTCGTAAAGACCGTGGTGGCTTTATGTTTCAGTTAGGCGGAGATGAAAGCCAGTCCGGCGCTTTGCAGGCACTAACTGGTCCCGACCAATCCGGCCTAGATCGTTATGATGGCTTTCTGGCACCCGCAAATAATGCATTGACCGCTCAATGGAACCTGCGTTGGCCTATTGCAGCAAACGCAGCTTTTGCTGTATTTGCATTAGAAAACAATACCCAGAATGAAAGTCTGAGAAAAGTTTTGTTGGCAGAAGCAAGCTTTATACGTGCGTCTATTTGTACCGAACTGGTAACCTATTGGGGTGCTATTCCTATTCCTACGGCAGAAAACATAAATAATTTAGAAATGGGACGAAGGCCAATTACAGAAGTTTATGATTTTATTATTAAAGATTTGGAAACAGCAGTAGCTGGTTTGCCAGAAACTACAGCAGATAAAATGAGGCCAACAAAATTTGTGGCATTGGCATTATTAGGTAAAGTGTATATGAATGCTCCAGAAGCTTCGGGCAAAAGAGATTTTGCTAAAGCCGCTGGCTATTTTAAAGAGATTGTTAGTTCTGGAAAATACAACCTCTTGCCCAATTTTGCCGATTTATACGACCCCCAGAAACCAAATTCTACCGAATCATTGTACGAATTTCAGTTTAATAATATTTACCCTGACAATAACCAAACTCAATGGCAAATGGGGTCTCGGGTATTAACCGTTCTTCCTATAGTTGGCCCAAACGTATATTTTGGAGGATACGATTTGATGCTGCCTACTAAATATTGTAATAGTAGAGTAGATAGTGGTGGTGTATGGGAAGTGGGCGATGTAAGGCGTACAGTTAGCATTCGGTATGATTTTACTTATCGTGATTCTATTAAACCTACTATTCCCGCCAGTGGATATGGCGGTGACGAACTTGATCCACACGTCAAAAAATATGAAGATATTCGGACTGATGGCGTAATGACGTTTTGGTTGTGCGGTAAAAATATTTTGTATATCCGTTATGCCGATGTATTATTATGCTTGGCAGAATGTCTTAACGAAACTGGCCAAACAGCAGAGGCTGTAAATATTGTAAATAATGAAGTAAGAAAAAGAGCTTTTGGAGGTACATTACCTCCTGAAATGGCATGGAATGCAGGAATGGGTCAAGAAGAATTTCGAGACAAAATGCTGGACGAAAGAATGCGCGAACTTTGTTTTGAAGGCTGGCGCCGGATGGATTTGATTAGAGCTGGTAGCGAAAAATTTGTAAAGCTTATCAAAAGTAGAAACAAATGGACTGCACAATCAGGTACAATAGATAAGCATCACATGTTATATCCGATTCCAAGAGAAGAGATATTGCTAAACGAAAGTATTACTGACGCGGATCAAAATCCTGGTTATTAAATAGGACGCAAGTTTGATTACATTTTAATGATAATAATATTTTAAACAAACTGTAATACATCACAAAAATTACAAGGTAAACTGCAACGTAATATAGAAGTTTCTCTTATCTGCGGGCAAAATACCCGGCCCAGGATAGCCATCTGCGCGGCGCGTAAAATATTTTTGATCAGCCATATTATTGATGCCACCGAAAATAGTAAACGCTCTCCAGTTATATTTCAAACTCAAATCCATTACATGAAATGCAGGAATAGCGCCTGCGATAGCAGTTAATTCTTCTTCGGTATTTGTGGCATCTGCATATTGCTTGCTTTGATAAGAGTATTGCCAAGTTACGTTAAAGCGTGGATTGCCAAACGAAATACCTGTTCTAAACATGATAGGAGGAACATCTTCTACCAACTTATCTGCTATCGCAGTATTTTGTGTATTAACGTAGCGTGCATCAATTAGCGAAAGTGCGGTATATATATTAAGCCTGTATTTTGCTGATGTACTAAGCGCACGCAATACATCTCCTTCTAACAATATTTCTGTGCCGATGTTTCTGCTATCAGACACGTTGGTGCGCAATCGAAAACCATTTTCTTTAAACACAGAGCCTATACGTCCGTTGTATTTAAGATAAAAAACACTTATGTCGGCATACAACCAATTTTTATAATTTCCTCTAAAACCAGCGTCAATATTATATCCACGTTCATCTTTTAGATTAGAATCTACTCTTGCATTTTCGTTCATAATGCGCACATCGTTAAAGTTGATAGAGCGATAGTTTTGAGAGGCGTTTGCATATACTTCTATTCCATTATTAAATTTCCAAGAACTTCCAATTCCAAGCAAAATAAAAGAACGAGGATTATTTCCTTTTTCAACATGTTGTTCAAATCCTATTAAAGGAATTTGGTCGGTATAGTAGCCATCTTTTTTTGTATCAATATATTCGAACCGAACACCGGGAGTAACGCTCCAGTGCTCATTTATTTTAAAAATATTTTCAGCAAACGCTGCAATATTTGTACCCGGAAAACGATAATCCGAACTATTACGACCTACAGTTTCAGTAAAGTTAAAATGAGGCAAAGCTGTACTATCTGCATAACCCTGCTTGCGTTTGGTCAATCCTTTATAAGCACGCGTGCCAATTAGAAATGTACTTTGTTGTTGGTTGATTAGCGGATAACTATGAATAAGCCTCAACTCTGAAGCAAAATTGCTGTACACATCCGACTGTATATCTCTTAGGAGTTGTGGATCATCAGCTCTATCTATTCTATATAAATTCCCTAACGCATCCCTGCTACCTTGTAATGTATAGCTACGCCAGTTCAATTTTGTATTTTCATTAAACTTATAATCCATTATTAAAGAAATCAAATTCCAATTTACTTTGAACCAATTTCTTGCTCTTGTTGATATTGATGGGTCTTGTTTAAACTGCGCATCCGTAAGCCCGCCGGGTTGTTGGGCCAAGTATTTCATCAACGTATATTCTCCGGTAACTTTAAACTTATTTGTTACATCATAAGCTAGATGCGCATAAGCATGATGTTGGTCAAAATGACTATTAGGCCGCCAGCTATCTCCTTTTTTATATTGATAGAAAGAATAGTAATTAAGTTTATTTTTTGCAACGGTTCCGCCAACGCTATTGAAACTATTAAAGAAACCCCAGCTACCAAAAGTTTGCCTTGTTGTGAGTTCAAAAGGTTTGTATTTATTTCCTTCTTTCATTATAAAGTTGATTAATCCGCCAAATTGTGGCCCATATTGCAAACTCGCAGCACCGCGTATAATCTCTATTCTGTCCAATGCCTCTGCAGAAGGAGTATAATAACTTTCAGGATAACCCAATGCATCGGCACTAATGTCGTAACCATTTTGCCTGATGTTAAAGTTGGAAGAACGATTAGGACTTAATCCCCTACCGCCAATGCCCAATTGCAATCCGCCTCGATCATATTCCCAAATATTTAAACCCGCTACACGAGCGTATATTTGTCGGGTGTTATTGGTTGCCAAATTTGCATTTATGTTTTTTAATGAAATGATTTCGGTTTTTTTTCCAGCATAAATAGCCGTTCCGGAAACATCACCTAAATTGCCAGACACTTTTGTATTTTCAACGCTTGAAACTTTTACAGTTTCTAATGTTTCATTTGATTTTAGCATTAAATTTATATCAAGTGCTACGTTTTTTTCAAGCAAAATATCTTTTGAATATGGTTGATAACCTATAATAGATACTTTGATATGATAAGTGCCCGGCTTTAAATTTTTATATCGAAAAAAGCCATTTTCATTACTAAGTTTTGATTCGTTCAAGGGTTGAAGCTCAACAGAAGCAAGTGGCGCTACTTCATCTCCGGTACGCACTGTTCCACTAATACTAAAGGTTTGCGCATTTGTAACTATCGAAATGAAGAGTAGAAAAAAGCAGTAAACAAAAGGTTTCATCTGTTTATTTTTATTTTTTTTAGTGGTCAGATGGAATTCGCCAAATAGCTACACCTTTAGGTATGCAAAATTCTTTTGGCTCATTTCATTAATTATTTATTTTATAGGGTAATACCCAATTGTAATGTTTCCAACTTAGTTTTTCGTTAGCCAAATTAACTTTGTTATCAATAAAAAGTTGCAAAGGTCTTCCATTTAACGTAACATATATTTCGGCATACACTTCTGGATTTTTTAGTCCCTTTTTTTTGTATTCAGAAGCTAAATGATGTGCGTACTTTAAAATTAAATCAGGTTGTGTACTCATCATTTTTTCTTGCAAAGGAGTTAAAAATGAAGCATTGTTTACATCAAAATAGGTAGCTCCATCTTTAATTGTAAAACTTGCAGTTCCGGCTTTTTCCATCAACATTACGCGCCACGAAAATCGATACCCTTCTTCATTCCAAAACAAATGATCAGGATAAAATAAAAATCGAAGTGGAATTATAATTTGTAAAAAGATATAAACAACACCAATTAAATAAATTTGTTTTAGAAAATTGAAATGGTAAACAGCCTCCCCCCGATCCCCTCTCCGGGAGAGAGGGGAAGGTCAATAATTTTTGATGAAATGAAGAAGAAAAAAAGATTAAACTTGCCAATATCATTACGTAAGGGAACATCCCAATTCCTGGAAAAAATATTGCCGTTGCTATATGAAATAAAACAACAAATATGTACGCGAATGGTCTTGTTTTTTTATTGAGCATAAAAATAACAATAAATAAATCGTACGCTGCGCCAAACCATGAAAACAAATAAGCTACCCAAGTTTCGTATAAAAAATTGCCAACAATAGGCAAATGGGTTTTTGCAGGCAACCAAGTTCGCATGGGTTCTGCCAATATGAGCCAATCGTAATTTAGTTTTGCAAGGCCGGCAAAAATGTATACAATAGCAAGTTGAAAACGAAGCACACCAACTGTCCATAATGGCACTTCTGTTCTTTTTAAGGATCGATTAAAAAGAACATCAACCGAATAATACCGATTAGCTGGCAACCACATCATCAAAAAAGCCACAAGGCTAATAAAGTAGTAATGATTAAGATAAGTAGTTACATCAATCAATTCTACATAAGTAAAACCAAGAAAAAAAACAATGATTGCAATTCGATAAAGAAATCCGAGTGTAATAAATATTGTTGAAATGATAAGAATCGTAAAGAGAATATACATCCCCGATCCTTCAAGCGGCTTTATCCATTCAAAACCCCAATAAGTAAAATGAAATTTTGGTTGAATGTAAACAGCTTCAATCCAACCGCGCCACCAAAAACGGCAAAGACTAAAGCACATCAATAATCCAAAAACAATCCGGAAGGTAATTAATGGTGCAATAGAAACCGGATGGTTGATTTTAAATTTTCGAGCATTAAATATAGAATGTTGAATATTCACATCATCAAATCGTTACAGTCGGTTGTTAATCACCATCATTATCCATAAAATTAATTTGCACGCCGAAGGCAGATGACAAACGCGTTTTTAATAAGTTGAGCAATACTTGTATTTCTTTTAAGGATGCATCAACCAGCAACGGTTGCGCGGTAAATGTGCTTGAAAGCGGATCGGGCAATGCTTGTAGTTTGCTGATGGTTAAATCAAACTGTGCTAATATTTGTGTATTTAAATCTTGTTTATTCAATGCAATAAGATAATCAGAAAAACCTTTGCCGCTGCCTCCCGCTGTGTATACTTTTTTTAGATTTTTTAAATTTTCTAACGCTAAAGCAGAAGCATTTCCAGTAAAATAAGCTTCTACTTTTGTAGGAATTGGTGTTCCAACAGAAACAACAGAATTATCTTCTAATTTCACTTTTTTTGCTGCCGGCCAACTAATGCGTGGTCCTTTAAGCGCATCCATTTCATAAGCAATATGGTTAATCAAACTCCCAATAGGGCTGCCGGTATTGGTTTGTGTATTGGCAATAAAATCTGCTCTATAATCAGCCCAAACGGAAACCACTTCATCGGTTAAAGATTTGATACGATTTATTACATCCTTAATGTATTTAACACGTTTAGCCGTATTGTTTGAAAACTTTGCAATAGCATTTGGTCCCGCAATTAAATAGCCCAAAGCCGGAAAGCCTTGTGAATAAAAGGAATTATTGTTATATATCCAGATATATTATGCCAGAGCTAATATTTTTTTCTATAGTAATGCTTCTTTAAAACAATTAATAGCTTTCGCATTAGAACCGATCACGGTGATTTTCATTCCAACGTTTACTTCCTCTGCTACACACTAGTGCGGTGTCCACGCGTACATCTAGAATTAAGCCCAATAAAAGGATCTCTAACCTCAGTCTTTCTCTCAAACCGCCGAAAGAGAGAATATTCATAAAGATAGCCACTGCTGCCCCCAGATTATTATACAATTCTTTGTATTGTTATTGGTCCAGTATGATGTTACAGACTTCTCACATCTCGCATCTTTGTCAGTTGCAGGAGATGTGGTGAGCAACCGCCCAAAGGCACTAAGAGGCGTGGGGACTGAGTTGGGATCATTATGGGAATATGAAAACCTCTCACACTTCATAACACGGCGGATCAAAAGTCTGACGTCAAGTGTGGTTCTAGAGTCATAATGCAGGCACAAACCGATGTCCTCTTAGCCATCCCGCCTATGTGAAATGCTAATTCCCGAGCATAAGTTGCACGAAAGCAAAATTAGATTCCCCTGGACCGACTACCTCTCTCTCATGAAGCTTTACCTCGAACGATTGTTCACGTCATCTAAGTTTAGTCTACAGCACATAAATCTGCTCATAAGTATCAATCTATCCGCTCCGGAATATGTCTCAGTGCGGTACGCCCATGACTGTTTACCAGAGGTAATTACTAGAAACTCATCTTGATATCTCTAAATCAAACTTCACTCAGAAACAATTCTGACTATTCTGATGCATGTTTCCCCTTCAATTCTACCTCGCTCTCAATCTCTAATGACTGATAATGCGGAACATTGATGCTTAATCGAAGATGTAATGTTTTACTTGGCTAAAACATGTGTTTCGGAGATATTTGTTCAGTTTTATGGTTCTGATGGTATACTGGGCGTAACTACCTATAATATGCTCTTTTCTCCATCGACTACGCTGGAGTCCTCTTAGATTAATTTATGCCAGCATCGTGTTGAGCACTGTCGGAGAGTAAGATACTGCCTATTCAGAAGATGCCTCTCTCGCATTAGGTACGATGTAGTGTTGCACAGACGGTCGTGATTACAATAGGTGACCTGAGACGTCGAGTGAATAGAATTAGCATTACCTAAATCATAGCAACTAGTCGAGTCAAGGAGGAGAAGTTCGAAGGAGATTGTTCAAGGAATCTTTACCTCTGAGCTAGTTGGTGTTCTGAGAGAAATCACGTATAGTTTTAGCCACCGGTAGCGTCCGTTATTGGTTATGCTATTCTTACTTAAATACAAAGGCGGACTTTGCGAGGAGCTGCTACTTGTACCCTTATAAGATCTTGAGAGAATCTTACTCTCGAGATGCCATATTTCCCTCTATACATTGCTTGTTGGTATTTTCGTCTATCGAACTTCTAGGGCGATATGTCCAAACCAGTTTCGAGTGATTTAGATCAAATTATTCTCTTTTGGTGGGAGCCAGAATCCGAATCTAGTTGCAACTCCTAGTACAGTGAGTCGCAGTCGTGGGTGGCTCGTGAAAATATTATTTCTGATAAATTGGTTTGTAGTGAAAAAGGGTTAGGTGATATTAATGACATCTCACTTCGGCAATTTTTCGAGAGAGTTATCTGGAACATGTTTACTACCCAATCTTTAGAACAAGACTACCTAGCACGCACTACCTGGAGACTCATCGTTAATCTCTTGAGAGATGAGCACTTGATTATACGTCTATCAAGATCATTGAGAGGTTTCCGCGAGTCTGTTCAACACGTTGAGAGTCCTGTAAATCTAACAACCTCGAATTTTATATATCACCTATATCAAAGGCTTAAAAGTAAAGAGTACTAACCTTCTTCTGGAGTTTTTAGACGTCGAAAATACATGTAGTACCGTCATTAAAAATAACTGAATAAGAGCCACGAAAGTAGATACAAATTCAGTTTTACGTCTGGAATTCAGATGTTAAGTCTTGTCAAATAGTTGTGATATCATAAACTCTCTCATACTTTGTTGTATATAACATATAGGTCGGATGAGGATTGTATGTTAAATAAGAAAGTTACTGAGTAATTCTTACAAGTTTATCGACGTTACGCTTAGGCCCTCGTGACGCCAGACCGAAACCGAGAATCGTTCCGGCTATATTATTAACAAAATTATAACATTTTTACTATCCGCGATGTGCACACGCCTTTTAGTCAGCATATGGTAATTCCACTATTTCCAACTATAATACAAATGTTTTTGATTTAAACTTACGATATTATTTAATGCTTCTTTGAACGACAACGTTCCGATTAGGACTAGTATCGAAGTTCTGACTGACTTTTCGGACCAATTGAGAGTATATTATAGGATTAGAGCCAAATATTAAGTAATGTAGAGAATCGCCGATAATGTAAGAAATAGGGAAAGAATTTATAGAAACTTGTACAAGACGAAGAATCAATCTTTTTATGAGAACCTTATATAATCACATAATTAGAAGCAGTGAGCTACAATATAGTTGGGTATTACATCTATTCGTCCGTGTTAAAGAGTTAATTCACTTTACGATAACTGCATAACACACTCAATCGTTATTAATACACGCTCAACTCGAACTATCATTTTCTTTATTTAATCATTTTTTAGCAATGTAGATCATAAATATTTAAACTCACTCGTTTAATGGATTATTTCCATTAGATCTTAAATAACCCTTATCTAGTCAAGAAACTCTGTGCTCTGAATATAATACTGGTCTTTCCCTCTCTTCTCTTAATGCAACTGTTATAGAGGAAGATGGTATTTTATCATTTTCGTACCATGAAGTCCGACAGGAAATAGTATTAATACGTGGATGGCTTCCCAGGTACACTCAATATGTCTTGTATCGGTTCTGCGGAAGTCGCATTGTTGAGCTCTCATCTTCCCCTTCAATGCACTGAATTATTCTTATTTATATTGTTTATATTTCTCTCTCTTCTTAAGGGGGTTCACTACATTAACATCCCGTGGCTTCAAGGTTCAAACGTGTTTTTCTTAAACTACGTTTATATAAATTACTTTTCATAGCTGCAATCGGGGCAGACGAGTCTTAATAATAAACGAGCTTCTTGAATTACGATACTCTCGATGCTATAGACATTAAGTGAAAGTTTTCTAAGGTTACCTTTCTGGAGAATCATTCATACTTGCCCAGGGACATTACTAAAATTGTTTCCATATTTTCGGAGTTAGAACAGCATAGTGTATGCCTAAATGTCATCATTCTAGATTACATTGCATACACGAGTTGAGCTTACTCATATATCAGAACATTTTACAGAATATACTTGTTTTACCTATGAGAGAGTGCAGCTCATGTGCCTCTATCAAGTATATATACTCTATCATAGTAAGCGAGTAGAGAACGCGCATAGCTCCAGCCTACTTGGAATCATGTAATTATCTAAGCTCTTTGGAGCTCGGTGGCTAATTACATGTGCCAGTTTTAACTCTCTCCTTGTTCAGCATTACTCTCCACTAGCTCGCGTGATATAAACTACAGAAAACATGTCAATTATACATTTGCTTAATAGCTAGGATCGGAGTCGCATTGACGCATAGCGCGGTAAGATGTTATCGCGAGATTTTACAGTATCTCCGCAATTAGCGCATTTCATATGCTGCACCAGACGCATATTAAGTACACAGTTATGGCATGCTGAGGTGATGGACGTTAAGGTCAGGGCTGTACCAATCTTGTGACTAAGACAATAGGAGAACTAATTCGCAGGAGCGCAAAATTACCATCCGTTAGTAGGTGAGAGTGTCGCGAGAGTAGGCGTCGTAAGAACCAATCTGTTACAAGTGGACGTGTCAAATGTCATATTTACTCCCTTTGTTCTTTCAGTTATTGTGATCGGCTTATAAAAAACAGGGCGTGTAGGATCTTTTCCTTCGCAACTCGCATTGAATCTTTATATATCGTACGATAGAATATTTTCGTATACAAGCATATTCTTTTCGCGAGTGAACCCCAGGAATGCCAGTTATATGATAACTTTAACCTTGTTGTGAGTACTAGATCTCTGTATTTGGTTCTCTAGAGGCGCATGGTGATGGGTCGGAGTGTTTATCTTTCGGAAGAGCTGTGACTCCTGCTTTCACCTCTGTGAGAGAAGATTACTTAAGAAAACGATCTGAATCGAGGAGTAGCCGAGCTTAGTCTCGATGAACACAGACTCACGTACAACCCTTTTAAGATACATCCCATGAAACGGTTAAGGAAGTATTTAAGGAGCCATAATCATGACCTTACACTTAGGCTGATAGATAGAAGTTATCTGGGAGTAACATCCTCTGGTTTAAGGAAGATGCCGCAATATGAGTGCCGTTTTAAGGCGTCGTCTACTTCATCTGACCTATGACAAGGCACAAAATACGCTCATTCCATCATAGTCGACTCGGGCTCCCTATGCACTTCCACCTTCAATGGATCTTTGCGACGAGAGAATAAGACGATAATGTCACCCTTTAAGCGATAATCAATGTCAGGAGACTGTGTGCGCTAACTCGTGCGAAATATTGACGGGGTTGAGGTGGGATTAATAGGCACATTCCGGGAGTAGAGAGTCACTTTTGCTCCACACGTGGTGTTTTCCATTAACTCTTGCGCACTCTTTAGCATTAGTGGTGTTCCGGGAAGCAATCAGGGTTGTACATAATGCTTCCACGTAAGCATACATTTTGAGTCATGCCGTCACTGCAGTCTCTCTATCTGCTGACTATAAGTGAGTGGTAGCTAGGAGACACTAGAGCGTATTGGACCTAGAGCAGTGATGATGTGAGTTATGCTCGGTATTCATATATACATATCTCGTCCGTCAGCGTACCCTGTGGGGTCACCTCCGCGTGGTCGTCGCAATGAAGGCCTTCGAAATTAAGAGGAATAGCTACGCCGTTACTGGGTTTCTTAATCTTTGGGTCAGGTGCTGGCGCATCACTTCGTTATGTTTTCGTCTATCTATCTAACACAATAGCTGTCGACTAGCTTATCCTTTACAGTTACAAGTTAGGGTAGTAAGCGCAGAAGTGCATAATTATTATGTTACACCTTAACACGACCTATGTTGCATATACTGGTCAACCTCTAATGCCACCATCACCATCTTAGGAGGGTGAGTACGAACTTCCGTTTCGAGATGTTTGACTTAAAGAGATTATTATATCTCCCGAGAGTGTGTATATCAGCCGATGAGAAGGTACTTCGCTCAGATTTATCGAAAAGTGCATTTGGAGTTCCGGTCTTCCGAGAGCGGACTGATTAAAAGTAGAAAATAACATCAAATAAAGAGTGGTACGCAAGTCCCGGTTAGTAAGCGGATATGCAGCATGTGCAGTCGCTTCGAATGCCATTGTTCGTGTCGCTGCTGCTCTTCGACTGGCCACTCGAAACATAGGCGACTTTTCAAATTCTTTTATATAAACTTACGGATATATACGTCAGATGAGCCTTTTTTCTCGATCATCGTAGTTTGAGTTAAAACTCTTGGCGAACGATCTCTTCCTGGTGGCGCCTTTGTTTCTGGGGAGTTAATTCTCAGGGCACGGTCGGCTGCGTCTGTGGCCGGGACATTACCCCCGCAACTACGTCAATCTAGGAAGATGTACGTAGACAATGTCCTCTACCGTGAGGTTCTTAGACCGAATAAACTTTAAGTACCGAGACAATATCCATATACAACTCGACTTGAGATATTGGGCCATAGCTATTGCACCGTCGTCGAAACAAGCAAGGCAGTCTCTTAATCCGTGGTTAAAGGTAAGGTGCCAACTGACAGCTTTCAGAACTTGTACTTCGCATAGAACTATATGAATGTCAACCCGATTCAATCACTTAATCGTGCTAAACGCCATCACAAGAAATACCATAGGCTATCTCACTATGCTAATTATTTCTATAATATGCACCATCATATGCTGAAGTATCTAGTACGGTGGACCTGACTACCACCTGCGCGTAGGTTATCGGCTTGCTAGGAGAATCTTACACGGTGAGAAGGATGAAAATTGGTTGATTCGATTTTGGAATCCTTTGACTACTTTTCCTAGACTCAAGACGAATCAGAATAGTGAGTTGGGCGCTTCTCGGAGCTATAAACATAGTAAACACATTGATATACTTCGGAAGATTGGAGCAAGAGATCCAGACACAACTAAACTACTTTTACCCCGTAAAATTATTTAACTTTTAAGTCAATTTGAGTCACGTATCATTCCATAACGATCTTGCGGTATCATTAGTGTACCAGTATGTGTTAATAATTATAGTCATGTCTGTGGTTCACGGCACAGAGAGCGAAGTTGGAGCGAAAGTGACTATGATGCGAGCGAGGACTAGTGTAGGATCAAAATATATACATAAATATCCTGCGAAGCAGTAAACTACTCAACCTTAGATATGAGAATATCAATAATTAATCATGGAGCAAGTACAATCGATAGAAGACAATCTTTATTTAAATGAGAGAGAGTCTCTATGGTCATTCAATCGCTGAAAGTGACATTAGATTGAAAACATAAATGCGAACAACGACAGTGGCGATAGCCTTAACATTATTGATCTAAAGATGCGCATTCGTCTGCCACTCATCACATTCTCTTTATTTAAAAATTAAATGTACGATGAAGGTTAGAAAAGGCATTAGAGACTTACACAACATTGTCCGCCCCACAATCATACTCTTTACATATATACTTTGCTCTCTACTTAACTACTTAATAATACTGAGGGCAAAAAATTACTTAATATAACATTAATCAAAGTATACTCTTTCGACAGAAGTACTTAAAGACGGAGGAGTACGGAGAGAAACATAGAGCCAAGAACAGGATAAAGGTTAGGCTGGGTACGTGGCTCGGATATACATCATACTCCATTATAAATAATGATAAGAAAAAACTATACATATATACGTAGGGGTATTTGATCTAAGAGATCACACTGGATAGATACTGGTGATCATAGCTGAGTGGCAGGCCGCAGCTTTCATTTCCCGATGCTTATTAATTGAGGTTCAGAAGGATAAAAGGATTGGGCGATTTTTACCTAGCTTTTATAATTAATAATATATTTATTTAATTTTTATACTGTGGAGATAATAAAAGATAGAGATACTATCAAAGTGGGAGGATTTAATACATATCTGAACACTTAATATAATATACTTATAAATAATAATCTAATTCGATATTAGAGAGAAATCTTATATAACTTGGAACACGATAAATTATTCTTGGTGGGGTGGATGTATGTTTATCGGTATTTACGGGAGGCTTCACAGTGGCAGTTAACTCCTGTGGCTACCAGTTCTAGTTATAAACTAATTAACTTAACCCGTAAGGTACCGAGTCCTGAGTTTCTTCGAAACGTGACAACTCCATTTATTATCATGTTCTTACTTTAGACTTCTAAATGAAACTATAGGCAATTTCACTAAATTGTATGCACAAAGTAGAATAGATAAGATAGGTAAAGCTGGCACTTGTTTATCTATGGCCTTTGAGTATAATACCTACTTTATTTACTGTAGTATTTGTGAATGGCCTGATTTGCCCCCTACTTATAATGATCGGTTTCCGTCATCTAACTCGCATGCTTTTTGCACTCACAGACGTCCCCTATTATATCAGTCATTACCTGTCCAATTTACACCACTTAATTATAATACCTCCAGGTCACGATGACTAGATAATTAGACATTTAATTAGCTCAGGTTAGGAGAGTTTTGGAATATAACGAGGGATATACGCTAATAAATGGTGAGTAGCATTTTGAACCAGAGGGTTGGAGACATTGAACGATCGCATTGTTTATTTAACTCTATTCTCTGGGATTTGATCCTATACCATTATACAGTTTACTATCGTGAATTGGTTTTCCGTAGAGCAAATTCACCTGTAAATATAATTATAACTATGTCAAAATTAGTTAACACACCCGGATTCTCTTCTCTTGAGGTATTATCAGCTGTAGTGAGTATACAGAAGTTGGATAACTTTTAATCACGGAGCCTAGATCGCGTTCGAGGTGAAAATTCGAGGCGGGGATGGGACTGGACCAACTAAATTATACTCACCCGGTCTATGTCTATGTCCTGTTTGTTTTCCAGTGGGCCACGAGTATAAGCTCTCGAAACTTTTGATTAGATTTATACCGTACCCAGGCTGTTTAGGGTATAATAGTCGGCTAAGCACAACGAAAGGGTGTTTGTAGTAGATATCTTACTCACACTTATCTAGTGTGAACGTTGACAGCTCATCTATCTAAAAAGTTATGGAAAGACGAGTAATTGCCACAGTTATGTTCGATATATCCTGGGGATCCTCTAACCTCGATCTATTACTATTTATATGCCGACTTCCTATCACTGGTATTCCTTATAAGCCCCGGTTCTCACAGTCACGTTTCATTAGACGTCTATTCCAGAAGCCGATAGGTACGGGAGTTCCTAATGACTCGGCATAAAGACACGTGAGGATTGGCGGGGTATTCATATCCAGGGCTACGTCATTGATGTCAGTTAAAAAGGCCAATTCAACAGATTTCTGGGAGAGGTTCGAGGATCCCTCGGAGGTGGTCGCATGACATCGGGCCGGCGCTATGAGCTTCATCCGGACCACTGTCGAGGGTTCGGAAAAGGTCTTAACATGTCGAGTATTTTTTCGATACGCCGGAGTTTATGACCTTTACCAACGTGTTCAAATGAATAGTACGGCTTTTATATTTTTGAGTCGATCTGTGGTTTGATTGAGAGTTCATAGAGATTTTATATAGCGTAAATTTGGCGTTGTTGGTCTGGGTGTGTTAGTTATGGTTAGATTATTTAGATAACGATCTTTTTTCTATTTTAGTATATGATAGAGTATCTGAGGATGATATTAGAGTTGTTTAGTGGTATAAAGATCTAAAGTGATTTATTCGTCATATATGGGATCATGTTGATTAAGTTATTAGCTTTTCGATGATGTGGACTCAGTGAACTTTTTGACTAAATAATCTTAGAAATCACTGGACCACTTAGGCACTGTCCCTTTGATAGTGAGGAGGCAATAGTGTAGAGATTGAACGATGTTATCTCATTCGGGCCTTGTGTTTTTTTCAACTTCATAAATGCTTACATTAGCGATCCTTAAATAAATTGGTCTTTCAACTTCTACGTGCTCACAATGACGGTAACTTAAATCATAATAAGAGAAGTAAATTAGAACACATGATCGTGTTTTGATTATATATAATTCATTACACTAATAATTTAATATATTTCTTAATGTAAGGCTATCTAGCCTTCGGCGAATTGTATTGATTCCAATCTTTCATATGAAGAATTAATACCGCTTCGGGTTAAGGATTCGACGTCATTGGTTATATTAGTTGAATTATTTATTTGACTCGCGAGACGCGAATATCCATGGAGCTTGCAATCCACCATAGATAAATCGTACGAATATTAGGTTTCGTTTCCGTACTCATCTCTCTTGACGATATACGATAGCGGAATTGAGGTCTTACAATATAGCTTACCATGAGATATGAGAGTATATATAGTCCTATACTTCAGTAGGATTAAGGCATTGTATCTATCTCTATGCTCTACGGGATAATGGCTGTTCAGTCAGCAGCGCTACTTCTATAAGACAGTTATTCGATAAGGAAGTACAAATATAAACAATAGCGACGATCTTTCAACCTACTCACCCCTTTCACAGAATCTTGAGTCATTAATTTATCCATTACTAGCCTTCCGTGATGTTTGGTATGTAATGTGATAAACTGTTGTGGAGTTACATCAGCTATCTAGCTATGAAAAATCGCTCTAGAGCTTGATCCATTTAACTTCTATCTATATTTCTTAATTCTTTTGAGTATTTAGTAATTAACTTAACTTTCCCCTTTGTTGAGAAGGTTCTGCAGTTGAACGTTGCAGATTAAGAGGTTATAACTTTTCTAAGATCCTAAGCTTCAAATGCAAACGCTAGTGAGATGATACGTCTGAGTCAGAGGTTCGGAGCTATATCCCACTTTACTCGTCACTCCTATCTACTGTCTCTTGCCCCTACCAACGCGCGCCTGGTGTTGCTAGCTGATAGTATGTTAATTATGGCGACTCGTCTTTCCAACGCATCGTAAGGAAACATTTATACTTGTAGGTCCTATTCGGCCTGCTCAGAAGCAACTGAAGTTTCTGATTTTCCTTCTGTTTATTGCGTTTCTTTTAGATTCTTTCGTATCATATCCCTCACTATCTTTCTTTATACTCACTTAAGTGACATATCTAAGATCACTCTATTACTGGACAGAGAAACGGTTTTTGGTAAATAATGATCGATGCCGTGCTGTCCCGTCCACTCTTAATACTACTACAAGTCGCGAGGAAATGGTGGTACTTCTTTTTTGCTTAATCACAACGACAGCTGCTAACTCGGCACAGATTCCTTAATTACATACAACCAAGTGAACCAAGATAAACTAAAACCATAAAGAAATTGTAAACCATAGTACCGAATGTACGAACAAGCAACCCCGTGGGAGAATCCGCGAGAAAGACCGAAAAATTTCTCTTCACAAAAGGATTAGAAGCTTCGGCTGTTCTTTCGGAAAGAGATGGCTTTTTATGTGCACTAGATCATTGAATTTACGATGTACACGGTTACGGATATAGATGGCCATTATACATAACACTGGCAGAACTATTAATTTCCGCTCATTGGTTTATCATTTTGTCGAACACAATCTGCATCTAAGCAGCAAAATAAGTTTTACATTATCTATTTTGTAGCCTTCGTACATCATTTCATTAACTAGCTAGAGTGGCCTTGTTGAAAGTGTAATCTGGGTGTGTTAAAAGGATGAATCAAGTAATAAATATACTCTTTAACAAATTTAGGATTGATAATATTCGAGAGGTAGTATTGGGCCTTCAATTCAATCATCTTAAAGGCGGGGCGCTGTGATTAATTAGACTTACGGCCTCCTCATGTACGGGGAAATAAATAGGGGCAGCGCAGAACTCTAAATGATTTAATTATTTATTACCGGCTTCTATGTTAGAAACACTTATAATTGTAATACGAGTATAACCGATGACTCCTATTTGAAATAACAAAAGCTTACCTTCATTCCTATTTACCTGGCTTTTGAACACTTGTCGCACACTATACTTGTAATTCGGAATTAACGAGGCTCAGAAGCGTGCAAAACAAAAGAGTTAAATCTCAGTATCGGTTCGTTTTAAACCTCCGGACCAGAACAGGTTGCCTACAATGAGAACTAATGTCCAGATGATGACGCCACTTCATTCAGTGGTTTATCCGAACGTTGAGAATTAAGGAAGGCCGTGCGGGTGGTTCCCACGTCTATAAGGTGTGACTTCAGCTATTCCCTTGTTTCTATGCTTACCTATTCCTGGTTATACGTTAGCAGTGGCTCGTCGGAGGTGTTTATAATAATAATATTTCTCTGACGAACATGTTTTTATATACCTTATACCGGGTATAGTGCGCTGAGTCCATCAATGTAGATTCAATGCCTAAGATGTCGTCATTCGCTCTTAATCGAGTGAGAGTATATATTGTCAGATACGGTTCATTGTAACTACTTATAATGATAAAAGTATATCTGTCGGAGTCCAGGTACATTGTTCCCCACTGCCCAGACCCCCATTCTCATAAATCTCTCTGCAATGAAACTTCCTGCTTTAGACGAAAAGCATTTAACTCGTACTAAATACGATCATGTTCCTGTGATATCTAGAGATTTACTGGGGGCATCTCGCGCTTCGTGCTGCTCCGATCACTCATAGCTTCTGCTTAGTCCGGTCTCTCTCTCGCTTTCTTTATCAGATTATGCTAGTCAATTCGAGAAGTCACGTATATAATTTTATAATCTTTTTCCTAAGTTATATGCCAGAATTATCTATACCTAGTTCGATCCCGTGGTGACGATAGAGACAGAGGTTGGTGTCTCTTTGTATATGCCTTACTTCCTCTTATCCTAGTGTAAAATAAAATTGCTCACTACTTAAAAGAGACGAAAAACAAAGTTGAGTGGTCCGAAGCTAGTGGTATTTTGGGCACATTTCATTTCATAATGAGATTGCATGATGAATCTGGAGAGGGTTAGGACGCTATACAGTTTGACTTCGGATGATGACAGCCATCCTTAACTGTTCGCCTCAGGACGAGAGATATAAGCAAGATAAAATTCTTTACTACCACGACGACGGTGGAATCATCATTTCGCGTATATTAGTAGAATTAAGGGGATACTCCTAAGCTAAATACTGGTTTTTTTTTCGACCCTCCTCTTTCGCCGCAGATAACTTTCTCGCGAGTATCGGGTCTACGATCCGTCAAACTCGCTATGCTGTAATATCGAATGAGAAAAGAATAATCACACTGAAGTAATTAAAGAAAATGACGTGATACGTAGTATTGTCATGAAAAGCACTCATGAAAGTCTGTTCGATGTATTTGACATTTACACGCGCTACGTTAAGAGGCCAAGAAGAAAAAGTGCGATTATTATTAACCACACGACCATATTATATCGAAAAAATAGTAGGATTGCTTTCTTTGGCTTTCTGGATGCACTGGTGCAATGTAGCGTTAGCGGGACATTTAGTGTATTGGTGTCTATTTCTTGTAGTGGTTTTGGTGTTTTGACTATTTACTGGGACAGAGCGTAAAAGAGAGGAATTGAGCGAGGTGAGTAATATTTAATGATAATAAGCAGAGCAAGAAATCTATATTTAGGTGACTAGATGTCGGACAGTGAAATTAGCTATTAATGGAGATATAGGAACGTGAATGTAGTCAGCCTAGAGAAGAACCTGAATTATTAAGGTACACGTGACAATAACGATTCGCCCAATTACATGTTGATGAAACCTTACTTCGGCCTCGTGCTGGAGATTGGAAGTAATTATGTTAAGCGCTCCAGGTAGGAGGTGAAGAATAGTTTAAAGCGCCAAGTAACTACGCAGAAGGGATCTATTGGATCAAGATAGAGTTTCGTATAGTCTGGCGTTATGAATAGGGCAACTGTCCATTATGAAGGGGCCTTCCGAGGTTTACAAGATCGTTTGAGGTAAGGATGGTGTCAGGATAATGCGCGAACTATTGCGACACTGCATTCAAAAAGAGCTAGTTGTAACACTAATGAAGATGAATGAGCTTGAACCTAAGACCATCTGCACATACATTACTATAGAAGGGGGCTGATCTTATATGGGAGGATAAATGGGTTAGTAATAGAGCTGTAGTATTGGATGGTATCTGGCATAAGGTAGAATGTAGATGTATGGTGATTACTCTTCGTGGCGTATTATGGCAGTATTAAACTAACTGTCGCAAGAGAAAAGTGGGTAGATCAGCTATGTCTTATGTTCTGTTTTAGTCTTATTTGCGATGAACATTGCTCGGGAGTGGAAATTGGGCGTGATCCCCATTACAGTGTTCACGACATCTCCCTCTACCTTTTGACTCACCTAGGGTAAAATATTAATCAATCTTCGTCATCACGGTGTTTATACTGGAATAATCGCGCAAAATCCGAGAGGAGGTATCTCTACGGAACATCTTCAATAGTGTCCAATAATGGACGAAGACAAATCAATATGCTCTTTTCTTACTCATGCGCACTTTTTGCATATTTTAGCTTGCTTGCCTAGCAGGGTGTGTTCTATCATCCACTCTTGGCGCTCTTGCAGAGGAGCGCCCATGGAGCCCTTCACAAGAAGAAGCCCGATACGGTCCAGGCTCATCTAATATACGTCCGAGACAACGTCTCAAAATCATTTGGTGAACTAGGAGCATTTTCCTTTCTGCAAGCGCAGGGGAGGTGTTATAGTAGAGTGATCTCTTTAATCCTCTGGGTATTACTTAACGATTTAATAATCTCAATCTTTCATCAATTCCTCCATCCTATGCGGGCAATAATTTTACTCAATTTAAGTTATCAACATTTGACAACTATAAGATGAATCAATAACGGACTTTATATATAGTTTTTGAGGGATTTATATTTATATATTCAGTCTTATTGCTATATACTTAGTATAGTTATGGAAGACGAATTCCACCTACCTTTTAGTAATCACGTTTCAGTTACATAAACAGATTGAGAGCGTTGTGGTGGGAGACTTGATAAGTGCATCGCTATTGCATCGCTTGGTTATCTCTGGAAAATGTGACGGCCTTAAGTGTATTGAATTCTACGTCTAGGGTCAGTTTTTTGCCTTAGTATTGTTGCTGTCATAGCACTTCTTTGACTATTCACTCGTGCGCGAGTAACAGATGCACTTTTTTTTCTCTCACTTCCGAGCTTCTGTGTGTTGACTATAGCTCTTTATTCGCGACAAAGTATGAGTCAATTATACGAAGTGGGGTTGAAAGCAAATGAGACGTCTGGGTATGGTGCTAGTCGGCCATTGTGATTTAAGTATGCCCTCTCGAGCACCTGTGACTCTTTCGCTTATGCGGTCCATAATGAGCTCCCTATTACGGAGATCAGCAATCTTAGTCACCATACGATAGGCTAACACGTCATTCCTATTCTTATAGCGGGTAGTTAGCTAGCTTCAGTGAAGCCATCGCCTCAGACTCTTCGATCAAGTCACGGATTAGTATACAATGCCAGTTTCGGATATGTGCCGACTATGGTCTTTTATAACGTCAAGAGTACGTCAAAATGTACGTAACCGGCAACTACACATGTTTTCGATAAACATCGTCTGCATGTGTGACCCTTTTATTATTAGAACCCGCGAGTTTAATTTTTGCGAACTCATCGACACTCTGTACGTTCTTCCAAGCTATGGGAAGAACCGTGCGGGTGATCATGGCTAACGTTGAAACCTAGCCAGTACAAGCATCCCGCCTCAGGCTCTTTATGTAATTGAGCAGTCATTTTCGACGTGATCTTAATGCTACTGTTCGAGCATTCCGGCCCACCAATATCAGAGGGGGTTCGCGCAATGACATAGATCACCCCTTTGATCTGATCTTCGTTATTATAGCCTCGGGTCACGATAACAATGCTAAGATTAAATCTTCAGGCTCGAGGTCAAAGTCTCTTTATCTCACTAATGTCAATAATGCAGAATCTAACCTAGTTCTTTTTGAGCGCCATGCTCACACGCCCTTAAACTATCAGTCAACCGTTGTTTATTGTAGGTAACTGGTTTTCACAAGACTTACATATATTTTATTTCTCTATTAAGCTCGGTATCGCAATCTTAAGTCACCATGGTAATAATGAGATTTAGAGTCATTCACATTAGGATTCGGTTTCATATATATTGTCCATCAGAGATGATAACGTATAACATTCAGAATGAGCGGTGGCACAAAGACGTACAAGGTCAAAGCACAAGTATTTCACCGATGAGCTAAGTTTATTATTATTTTGGAGATAGGAGAGTGCTATGAGCTATCAAAGACTGGGGGTAGTAGAGTTTATATCTTGAATAGGAGATGAGTCTGCCTGCCAGGCAGCACCTCGCTTCCATCCGTGACCGGAGAAATAGTTGTAGGGCATTATAAAGCACCGTAATTCTATCTGGTCTTTGCGAAAACTCCTACGCTCCGAGGAGCGTTATCTTATCTTAAGATTCGCTGCAACAAAGCAACTGATATAGATGCCAGTACCCTCGTGTGAGGTTATCCCCATCTGCTGTCTATAAAGCTCATGAATATACGTTTAAAAGTAGATGGAAGATGAGCGGAAATGTGTTAGGTTTGTTATAATACATGTTAGTATATCAGAAATTAAGTGTTAATATAATCTTAAACTTACCATTTCAAACTAGAATTAATGACATAAAGTAGTCTACCGGATAGCTACTTATGATTTCCTTCGAATCTTATGTCGGGGTGGCCTTCGTAGATCTAGTTCAGAAGGTATTCCTGGTACGTTATATTCTGACCAGGCCTACTGCGGATCAGCGTCGCTCGTTGTGGCACCAGATCACGGAGTCACTCTCCGGGCTATAGACCTCGACAGATATATCTTGATGCATAGAAATATGAATGTAAGAGACTTGATGACTTGAAGCTGGAATTCTGAGAATGATCGGCTCCTTTGATGCATTTTGGATAGAGAGCATTATGATTGAAGTTCACCTCTAGCTAATATGCTTACCTCGAAGCATGACATTGATTTATGAAGTTCCGCATTCTCGCCAATTAACTCACCTATTATACATAATCATGTCCGGTATAATTTCGGCACTAGCAGATATCTTTCTTGAACAGTCGGAACCGCCTAGACTCAACTATACTGATAATTTCATTTCCTCATTGATATACGTCTAGTTTTATTAGAAGCACATAGAAAAACAGGACGGTACCAGCTCAAAGGAGTGAGAGGCTCCCATTGGCCTTGCAGATAAAAAGGCCAGGTGAAAAGAGTTGCTTTGGCACCGCATCGTGGCTCGCGCTATACGGTCCACGATACGTGGTCGTATATCCAGTCTAATCTATCTTACAGCTGTTCTAGCGATATGTATTTTCGTAATGAGTGATGTGCGCCACGTCGTCGCTACCTCCGTCATGATACAAAAGGGTTAATTATATGTGAATCCTCTCATGAGATGTTACCGTCTATTTTCCACCTGTATATGTTTATTCACAGGGGCATGTCTACAAATCTGACCGCAAATAAATATCTAATAGGTATGGGATTTATCCGACTTAAACCACTACGTTACCATTCGATTGGAGGAATGTATATCGCCACCAGTAAAGACATTAGTTGACGCTCCTGTCACCCGAGTGAGAAGGCTGCGCCTATTAGCCCGAGCATGGGTGGCGCCAGCATTCTCTTGGGACGGATTCTACCCAACTGTTACTCGAGGAAGGAATTGTATCTGCGCGACGCTTCCATCATGCGTAATGTTATTATACTTAGTCATTGACGCAAATATGTCGTTTTAAGCAAATTAGTATAATGCGCATGCATTTTATTAACAATAGAATGGCGTATTTTGACATCCAGTTCCTCATCAATAATATTTGATTCCCATATCGATATAAGCACGAGAGAAATAATGAGTGAAAATTAACTTACTAAATTCTACATACAATTGATAGTCGAGTTGGCACCTAGAATCTAAGCTTATTATACAACCCGAGAGGAACGCCGCCATGCTCACAATTTAAAATGATTATATCATCTAATTCGGATAGAAAAATATACTTGTATTAACCTCTATTTTCGAATTGAAACAGGATGACATCTCGTCGCGTGTCGGAGAGCGAACAGTGAGGATTAATACAGAATAATGAGTATATTTACGTAACAGGGGAGGAGAATTGAGGAGACAATCTAATGGCTATTTTGAGAACCTGGTGTAGTGTCGTTGGTCTTTTACCCTCATCCAGCGTGACAAAAGTAATTGAATAAAACCTAATTCGGTGTTCGGTAAATACTTCTCGTTGTCGTTGCGTCGTATACAAAGATAATTGAGCGTAGACCATAAATATCTGCTGAAAATACTCGAAATATATACCCGCCCTCGCCGCCGCTATAAGTGTGTGTAATAGATAATAGCATATGACAACTGTGAGAAAATGCAGTGGAGGTGCTTATCCAATATGAGTTATGTGCTCAGGAAGAAGTGTACGAACTAACTAATGGGCCTTTGACGATTAAGATAGTAAATACGCAGAGAGATAAAGTTCAACTAATAATAAAGCGAGGTATAATGGAAGTTCACTGGGCGTATATTGCCAACTTAATGAGAAAATCTGGATAAAAGGAATTAGACTACACCAGAATGAGACCGCGAAAGGAATGATGAGAGATAAGTCGAGACGAGAGTACTCTTTCATGCACTGGAGCTACGTAGACCTCTGGTCTACTCTCAGGGAGAAGGATATCTCCATTGCGCTCCACAATATCCACATCTAGTAAGCTACACGTACCCTTTGGATGGAGATCGGACCTGAGAGTCCACGCCTTCTTTCTTACTACCTGAAAACGTGGTTTCACGCCGCTTCTTTACCATTTGGCCGTTCGATTTATAGTAGATTATTCGAAATGAACACGTGTCGCATATCATAAATAGATATAGTTAAGAAACTAAAGAGCTTATGTTTACAGGTTGCACTCTTGATTAGTGTTCTAATCAGCGAGTGCGAAAAGATTAGTTATATTTTTTGTTGTTCTTACTGTCTCTAGGCAGTGATGTCAGTACACCTAAATCATCTACGTGGTGTGGATGATTAGTTTATTACTGACGACTTGTTGCCAGGCAGGGCATGTAGCGAGTTCTCTATGTTAATCAGGGGCCGAATCTCGTCTTTGTGTTCGACGTATATGTCTATTTTGAGCAAGAAGGCCCTAAGTCATCACTCGCAATTCTTGTTTTCCTGCTGTCTGACTAAGATAATACTGTTCTCTAGTCTCTCCGCGCACCAGTCGTAACGGACTTCTCGGAAGTTCATTCAAGTCTATTGCGTATGGTCGCTTCTTTTGGTTTTCTCGGAAGCTGCTCACGAAACGTCAGATTTCGAGTGTAGCACGGACTGATAGAGAGACGAAGATAATGCCGGTAGTGTTTTGTCCGGGGCGAGAAGAAGGAAACCTCATGAAACAGAAGTCAGGGGGCAAGGCATATGGGGGCGAGATTTGCTTGTGGCTGTGCGTAAGTTATGATTCTAAGGCGTCACTTATCCAGATTCATGGCCTTCCCGCTCGCATCTTCTTATGTCTATGGCTACTTGGATACTGTTCTGAGCTTTCTGTTGGCGTTATTCGAGAGGGAGAGCCGATTGTGGCAGACAACAAGGACTCAAGAGAGCCGAAGCAGTATAATGATCAGCTGCTTAGCTTACTGTGTCGCAAAGGCACGTACTGAGGCAATGTTTGTGGATGCAAGGGAAGTAATCTGGTGAAAGTCTTAAGTTTAGGAACTAAGTCAGATAGCGTTAGAAGATGAGTATAGAAAGCTTGACTCGCTAAAGCTGGAACGTGAGCGGATAGAGAACCGAAGGCAGTGCTGAACATGGGAGTAGTCCTGTGGAAGACAAAGCGTAAGTGAGATAGGGAGCAGCCGTCGGTTCTAAACAGTTAAAAAGGCGCGCACGGTCTAACACATCAAACGGCGAGACAAGGGTGCAATCTAGCGCTCAACACGACATCTCCAGAGCAACATTTTGGTAAGGAGTAAGCAGCCAGGTGATAACATACGGGCGGCTGCGGAAGGAACTGCCTGGTTACAATACTTGGCCCGCCAATTGTACCTCGCGCCTTGTTTCTATTGGGCGAAATCCAGCAATGTAACGCATTCACTCATCCTTGGTTTCTCTGTACAGTTTCTGTTTTCGGTGCCGTGTTGCGGCAAACTCACCCTGCAGAGACGATTCCTCTCGAAGCGAGTAGCGTCGGTTCATTCTAGTGCCGACTCTGGGAATAATAAGCTATATAGCTTTTCAGTCGTAAAGACTTGGGAAATACATTTCTTTTTGGCCGCTACGTTCCGCAGCCATACCATCTGGCTTGGCGGTCTGTCGGAGATAGGCGCATTCCGCAGAGTAGTGTCGTGGTGTCGAACTGTTAACTCTTGAATATTTGCACGAGAAAACGCGATCGAAGTCCAGCGATAATCTTTGGGCGCTAAACCAGTAATGTATCACGGACGAAGCATAAAACGAACGTGTACTTAACGTCATTATCCGATGGAAGAAAGCTTCGGTAGACCGTAGCTACTTATCCAACAAAAAGTTTCCTGTTTTGAATTGAGCTGAGCATGAACAGCATCTATTAATCTCACCGCAAGTGCGGTTCAGCAGTGTACGAAAGAAAGGAGCGGGTGCAGGGAGACGAAAACGGGCGGAAATAAACACGCAAAGAGTAGCAAACGAGCGAACGGGAGACAGTAAAGACAGGGAGTATACAGTTGATGTCATGTGGGAAAAAAGCGTAATTCCGAAACACTAAAGAGACAAATTTCAAGGCAAATGTATGTTTAATGAGTTTCTATATGTAACGCTTACTGCTCGTTAAAGAGGTTTTTTGATCTTCCTCGGATGTTGACTATACACAAGTTAAAATACCGCTAGTATAGGAGTGAGGATCTCACCTCTCCGTACGAATGTGTGGTCTTTTAAGATCAGTGCCAGAAATATCTGTCTCGAATGAGGTGGAACCCACTGTATCTAAGTATGATACTCATTTTAAAAAGTAAAAATGAAGAACGAGAAAAGACGTGCGGCTGGGTTATTTATCTAACAGTCGAACGTATTATAAGTCTATAGATAGAGATTCGCGGTCTATTGACTAAAAGAACTTATGGATATGCCGGTTGCGCTTTTTGTAACACTCTTGGCAAGCGCACACCGATGGCTGCAAACCTTCTCTCCTTTACTACGTTTTGCGTGGTATAGTGCGTCTTCGATTGCACGAGCATATCCTTCAATTCACCTACACCTGGTGAGACGGAGATTTGATAGGACGTTAGACACAGCCTAACGACGCTTTCACAACTGAGAAAAGTACATAGACGATCAGGTGTGGGGTGGAAGGTAGATACGTCCGTATTGCGTATTAGGTAATCTCGCACATCATTTGCTGTCTTGCACGTTGGCGCTCATAATGTTTATAATAGTTAGCGATAATAACTTTTGTAGGGATACAATTCTCGCATGGTGGCATTTGAGGAACCGAGCTTTCTCCTCGCTCACTTCGTTCCTGTTCGTCGTTTAAATGAGTGCAAATACGAAGCGAGAGTACAGAATAAGGTTCGAAGCTAGTGGTTCATCTCTTTACTCTCTTCGGTAGATATCGGCTTGGTAGGACAGGACGGAACACATGTAATCATAACGCAGTAATATGCGGCCCCGCAAAAGTGTAGGGCATAGTTAGTAGAGATAGCCACATAAAAAATGTAAGTGAGGCAACTCGAGGAATATCAGAAAGTGCAGTAAGTGGCGTTATACCGGGTAGGTCCATCCGTGCGTCAAAAATCCCGGTGCACACAGATAGACATACACGGAAGTGGACTAGGACTAATGCCTTGTGTTGCTGACAACGTCAAGGTCTTCTGTAGTACCATTTTAATTTAGGAAAAATTAAAAGAAAATTCAATATTACCAGTGGTGGAGATAGCTGCTCTTTCATAGGGATTAGAAATATCAACTGCAACAAGCTTGATAAAGTCAGCAAACAAAAGTACTCCAATCTGGTAGTGCTCTGGAGAAAGAATTTCAAGCATGCTAATGCTATTAGCCAATCATTAAGTACTTCTGGATAAACACATTAATTCCAGAGGAATTGGAAAGAGCATCGAAACTACAGAACATCGAAGCGAGAGAGATATAGTAGGTGGTGTCTTAGCATGCTGATCAAACTGCTGCGTGCTGTGTGGTATCTCGACGCAACGGCAAGGCGAGCGGGCCGCAATGCCTATACGTTAAAAACTGGCATAGAACCATCCATAACCGAGCCTGAGAGATTTGCGCGAAAGCAGTACGTACATATCATTTAGCTGGAGCTCCTTTCGTGTATCTTTGAAGAGACTACTGTATACAAGAGTCTTTGCACAGTAATAGGGCGTATGCTGATAACGGCGGAGATAGCGCGACGGATAGCAAACTAGGACAGTTCGAGTTGAAAGCAATTAATATTAAATTACTCAAAAGCTTATAGCCGATGACCTAGGCCTATTTCAGTGTTTCCTTATATTCATGGGAGGCTAATCAAGTCAATAAAAAAAAGATCATGTCCTTTGTTTTTGGCTGTACTCCTGAGTATCCTGGGCTCGTATCGTCCCGATCACCAAAAGATGAGCGGGATGGTTGGGTTTCTGTCTCCGTTGTCTTCTTCCTGTGTCAGCCCTCGGCGTCGAACCAACACACACCCTACGGAAGTTGGGGCCTCGCTGGCGCAGAATGGTAGTTATTTTTTTATGTAGCCTCATGAGGGAAGGGCAATAGTTAGTAGGTGTGTGACGCTCTTGGGTCGGAGACTAGTCACAGGAGAATGACGCGGCTTAGAGAGGCTAACGACATACGTTCGTGCGAAGAATGCATCATTAATGGGTTGTACTATGATAAAACAAAGTTACACATTGGCGATGATCACTACCTCGTCGCTTGGTTCAGTGAAGCCGCGCTCTGTTTTACCATCTCTTACTAATCACAAGGCGAATAAGATTATAATACAGAGGATATCGGGGTCTTGAGAATGGGGTATAGCTTGTTAAATTAAATTTCTACGGATGATGTTGATGTTCTCGCCTATGTGATTCGATGATACATCGCCTATTACTGTTAATCAGTCACTTACAGCGGTCTCTGTTTATCACCTTACTCTATAGTACCGAATAAATTATTATCTCAAGAGATTGGGGTCTGAAGAGGTCTTGTATCCCCTGTAGTGCAGTGTGTCATGGCTTTATGAGTATTCGGCTTCACATAGCTTTTTGCGAGAGTGGATAATTTTATTATCGCATCAGTGCAGCGGCCCTGATCCTCATTATTACTCGGAATAAGTTACTTTCGAGGTAACTCCTCGCCCGCAGCATCACGGACTGATTTAATTGTCTAGAAATGTGCTACGTGTTTCTTGAGCTTATCGTAAAATTATAGCTTCTTTAAGGCCATAAGGCGAGCGAGTAAAGATTCCGGAGCCGCTTACGTCAAACTAAAGGTACGACTAGTAATACTGGACTTAGATAACAGCCTCACCGCAATCTTTGCCGATCTCCGAGTTACCCCAATATCCTTCAGACGATCATATTATAAAACACTACTCTGGTACTTCGGTAGTTATCTCACTCTCAGTTTTTGGTCTTTGTTCTACGTTCCCCGTTCGATCCGCATCGATCAAAAAAGAAGAGAGAGAGCGAGTATGGAATTCCTTCTCTCAAAACTTGGCTGGCTGGCTTCGTCAGGCGTACGAGAAACCGCTCAGCGCGTCTACGGATTGACCCCGCTCGTAAAAAGAGGTATTCTTCAATATAAGAGATAGCCGCGTCACATTAAGTTGTGAGCAGGCAGATGTCAGTATTGCGAAACGAAGTGAACGTCCGGGCTGCTGCTAGTCTGGACTAAGGTAAAGTTTCGTTTGGCGGAGCTCATTGGGTTGAATTACAAAAGTTCTCTATGATAAACTCACTACTGGTAAGTTAGCTCTCTTTGCATTAATCTGGAAATTTATTCCGAAGATTGGGTTGGTACTTTCAATAAACTTTATATCTAACGATGTGGTCTTGCTTATGTTTGATCAATTTTGAAGTGGATGATTCGCCACGGCAAGCGCACCTGATTAACTCGGTAGCTTAGCCCGGTAGCTTGCCAGCACTAATATACGTGAACTTTTTGGCTATTTCTTCATGGTGGCAAAGCATAGGCCGTATTCGTTGCTGGCGCTCTAGTACGTGGAGTTAAACTTATACACTATAAGCAGCTGGTACAGTAATTTTTTAGCAGCTACTCATCATCAGCATCAGCAGCAGCAGCAGTCGTTTAGTAGAGGAAACGCGTTCAGTATAACGTTAACAGTAGAGGACGTTTTGATCTGAGATAAGGAAGGCTAAATCGACTGAGATTGTTATAATATAGTCTGGGTTGAATGTCTCCGAAGTCCCATAAGAATTCGAGATCATAGCGATCGGTATGAGCCGGCTTCGGGCGAAGTATACTACCTTCGTATCACTCATAATTTGGGTCATTTGCATATCGCTTTTTCGCTTGAGATTCTCATGGATCTTTATTAGCTTTTCTCAATTTCAGTCACAACTCTGACTAAATCGTGCTAAGTAGCCTGTCTTTTTGCTGGGGACTTGGGGAACAGGGGAAATGGGACTGTTTGTTACGGTGCGGCTACGGATAATCTCTTATCCACGATTTCCTGTTACGAGGCGCGAACCTTGGTCTGTTTATGGCTTCTCGTTTACTCAGGTCTTGAGGCGGCATTTGCATGGGGCATCAGCTAGCTTGTGCGGTTGACCCCAGCGGATGTTCTCAGTGAATGCTATGTCTTAAACTGGTTCTAGACGCAGTGGGGACGTTTGAACTTAGATACGAACGGCTACCATTCGACTGAGATTTGTAAAAGAGGGTTGGAATGTGCCTCCGAGACCAAATAAAGCCATAACGATCATAGCGATGGTATGAGCCGTTCGGGTCGAGTAAATCCTATCCTTCTATTTTCTCCTAATGCCTTTGCATTCTGCATTGAGTATCTCGTGGTCTTATTTCTCTCTTTCCAGTCACACATGACTAAATCCGTTGCTAGTCCTCTGTAATTTTGTCTGTGCTTGAGGATCGGGAGATCAAAGTACTAGTTTTGTTTAAGTGTGCGCTTCGATTTGAAATCCTGTCCACGAATTTTTCCTAATACGGACATTCGACTTGCATCAATCGTCCATCTTCTTGAAATCACCCGGACTGCAATTTGCAATCTCGGGCCTTGGTGTGCTGATCTTCGCGGGTCTCGCCTTGACACGCAAAATATTTTTTTTTAAAGCTTGGCTGTTGTTATGTTTGTATTCTAGCTGCTGCTACTCACTTGTTCGTGAGAGAGCTATCACGAGAAATACATGGACGATGGTTTTGACGAGGAGTAGCAGCAGCCGAGAGTAAAGTTACAAGTATATCGTCTGGTAAGAATAGTGGTGTGGATCGACGTCTCAAAGATACTGTTGAGTTCGCAAACATAAAGATGCGAGTACCGGGACGTCGACTTGGTGTATACACCCTCATCCGAATTCCGCCCGCACGGACAAACATCACCTACTCGATCTAGACTGGTTTGAGTGGCTTGGTGTTCTCTGCCGGTCCCAATCTCGGTCTAAGTGGCCCTGTGCCTCACGGGGACGGCGAATACAAGGCGATAGATTCAGTCTCCCACAACTCGGTCTATCTTTCCTTGTCTGATTATCTAATATTGGGTTTTAAAGTCTCGAATGTAACTAATAAAGGGGGCAAAAGAGAAGCTAGCGGACTGGGCTTATGCCTCGCCCTCTTCGAGTGTTATGTATCGCTATGCGGGTGCGGGCGGTTTATTGCCTCGCATTTTTATCTGAAGCTTTCGGGTTTGCCGACTATAGCGCGAAAAGTAGTAATTTCAATAGCTGTCTCAGTAGTATGTAGTAATAGAAGATACGGTTCAGATGCAGTGGGACGTTTGACTGATAAAGGAAGGCTACCATTCGGACTGGAGATTGTATAAATATGTGGGTAGTGCTCATAGTACCCTCACGAGTTCCCAAATATTATCTGATCTAATTAGCGATCGTGTCTGAGAGTCCGGGGTCGAGTATCCATCCTTCGAGTTAATCTTAAATGCTAATTTGCATTACGCTCATTTGAGTTCTCGGGTTACTTAGCGTCTCATCTTTCGTCTCAACACCTGACTAAAATCGTGACTACGTTAATGCTATATTATTATTATAGAGAGATGAGAGAGGCTATGTAGAGAAAGGCAGGAGGGACTTGGGAAAAGGGGAGATGCCAAGAGAGGAACTTGTTTTTGTTCACGGGAGAAAGGAAATTTCTTGAAAAGCGCGCTAAAAGGGGCGCGACTGTTGCATTCTATTCTCTTCCTCGTTTATCAGTTTGTCTTTGCTCGCACTCTATATATTAGGGAGGTGTCGGCCGTGGAGTGTGCTGCAGCTGACAAGCGGAGCTGGCCTTCGAGAGAGTATGGTAACCCGCACTACCTCTACTTGCGCTTAATGCCTGTCATCCCGGTTGGTGCTCACTAACTACAATTGTTCTGTAGGTAATTGGAATATTGTAAGATCGGCTTCTTGGCAATGACACACGGTGCGAGAACAAGTTTGAGGGAAATGTAAAGATCACAACGGTACATGTGATGTGGTGTGAGATGAGTCCTCGATCGGTCCGTAGAAATGCGTTCGCGAAACATTAAATGCGGTGCCGGTAACGGAGCGACTTGACTTCATCGTTTAACGTGATCCGTATGGACCGTATCGGTTGCCACTTCCGGGGAGTATCCGAAATCGTTTAATGTCCACAATGAGTCACTCCACGTGGATACGATCAAACTGTCGTCATCGTGCGGCACTTGTAAGTACTACATTGAGGAACGGTGGTATCCACAGGGTTCTCGTCGAGCGGCTACCTACTCCTTACTGTTTAAGTCAAGTGGTTATGTGAATTCTCTGAAAAGTACTAAACGAGTTGCCAACAGGAGCTGTATAGCGTCGTATGGGTTCCCTCGCCTTACTCGAAGTGTATTGTCGAGTCAGGTAATATGGAGTACTGAGATTGCGTATCCCGGGTTTTTCGTTTTTAGATCCCCAGTTTCGAGCTGAAATAGCTCTGATCACGTGTTCGAGTTTTGCTCACTCTTGTTATTCGCCTTACTCGTCAAATAAGTTGGTCAAAATTCACGAGCGGTAGCGGTGAAGTTGGTAATATTAATCGCGCGAGCATCTTATTATATAATTATTATTATAATTTAAGCTAAGCAAGCGATGACGTCTTAGCTTTATGTCGAGGTATCACTATCAATAAAAATGAGATGACTAAAATAAAGTACTCGAAGTATAAATGATGCTTTAGGGGTGTCACCAGACGGAAGGGGGACCTACTGGTTGATCCTGCGTATGATTCACAGTATTGACTTGTTCATACATATATATATATACAATTAGATTAGCTGGCAATGTCTGAGTACCCTGCCGACTTGGCCGAACCGCGAATGGCCTCATTAAATCAGTCACGTATTTTACGGGCTTTTTAAAATCCTTACTCGGATAACTGTGGTATTTCTAGAGCTAATACGTGCAACATAGTCTCCGACCCCGACCTTGCCTCGCGCTGGGTCGGGGAAAGGGCGCATTTGTTAGCACCAAAACCGGTGGACAGCTCGGGTTGGCGCAATATCTAGCTGCTGCTGTTTCGGCTGACTTCCTTTCTAGTTTCTAACAGTGGGGCCAGCCTCTAACAGCCAGCAGCACTAAGATATCGTCCTCCATCATCGTCTCATTATCTCTCGGTTATGTGGTGATTATAACCGGTATTTCACAGGCTCGAGAGCAGAGCTGAGGCCATTGTGCCGGCGCCCGGAATCCCACAAAATGTCTGCCTTGATCGGTTTTCGAACTTGTAAGGTTTTATCGCCTACATATGGCGTAACGGTAGTAACTAGGGCATCCAGGGTTCGATTCCGATGAGGGAGCCTGGAGAATCACGGCTAACATCAACTCTACAGAGAAGGCAGCAGGTCACGACTAAAATTACCTCATATATACACAAATTATCAATCCCGGCAAGGGGAGGTAGTGACTCGAAATAAAATCACGATGCGGGACTCTTCCGAGTCCTCGCAATCGGAATGAGTTCGATGTAAAGAAATGAACGAGGATCCATTGGAGGGTCACAGTCTGGTGCAGCAGCCGCGTTAATATCCGCTTATCCAAAGCGATTTTATATATTAAGAGTTGTATTGTGAGTTATATAAGCTTCGTAGTTTTGGAATTTCTGTATAGAGCGGACCGGAAGCCCACACCAAGGCGCGTATCTAAGACTCGTACTATAGGGGGCTGCGTCGAAGTGGTTCTTCCCGGTCCCTCGGCAAAGGGCCGTTTGGGTGTACGCTTCTTCGGTTTTTGGCAAGGGTGCCGTTTTTAGAGGCGCAGTTCAACAACCTCTTTCCCGGCTCAGGGGTCGTCGTACGCGTCTCTCGCAAGGCGGCGTCGACGCGTTGGAGTTTTCTGTGTCGCTGTTGAGCAAGGAGCCGAGTTTAGCGAGGGTCGAGCACGATAGAGATATCCTTCACGATTCCCCTGATGCGAATCCGTCTTGGGCTGTTATGCTATCGGTCGTAGCATTATTTATGATGTAGCGAGGTGTTTTCTCTTATCCTTCCCTGGATAGTTACGGGTTGCATCCGCTTGTCATGTAACGTAGAACAGGCGTTTCGCCTCATCTCCCCGAAACCTCTCATTGTACGTTTGTCTTAGCCTCGTCTCCCGAGTTCTTCTTTTGAAGCGCTTCCGTACACCGAAATGCCGAATTCGTCTTACGCTCGATCTACTTTTAGTCGATACGGTAGTTCGGAGCCTTCTCGGGCGATAGATGTGATCTGAGCTGCTCGAGGTGCACGACAACCCAAAAAGCTAAATAAAGATATGAGCTGTAATATTGAACAGGCAGCGGATGATGTGTTCTGAGATGTGACGCGTAACTAGTACGGTCAGCTGCTCTAGTTATTGAGTAGAGTTTATTCTCCGTGATCTAAAGGGGATCGGTTCGCTCATAGATCCCGTCGAAAAACAAACTCTTATTTAATGTATTGATCAGCTTAGCAATGCGCCGTACAATGATTAAGGAGGTGTCACTCTGCACTGAAAGGGTTTTGCAAATTAACCGTTAGTTCATCTACCGAGCTCATCATACCCCAGTAGGTCTGATCCACACAGGTGCATCTAATAATTTTCTTCAGATATGCTTTTTCCTTTTTCATTGCAGATTTTGGAGGCGCCTCTGCGGCGGTTTCGCCCCGCCTGTTCGGGTAAATGCTGCTTAGTTTGCATGTTCCTTATTTTTTCGGTTTTGCCCCAGCGCCTCAATTCCGTTACAACGCGTATTTCTCTTAGGTTTCCCGCGTCGTGGGAACGATGTATAACACTGGGAAGTATTATGGTTAAGGCCTCGTATGTATGAGTCTGCATTTGCTCTATTCGTGACGTCGGGTCAATATAACAGCGTACCGTGGATACCATGCCAGGCTCCGTATGTTTAGTAAAAATGATCGTCGGTTTCTCTGGTCAGGGGTGCTCTATTTCACTGAGTGTCCCGCACGTGGCCGACAGTTCACTTTGAAAAAATTAGAGGGCTCAGAGCGGGCTAAAATATTAGTCCGAATGGTAGCGCATGGAATGATGGCAAAGGACCTCGGTCCCGCCTTTTCAGTCCCGGTTTTTCGGAACCGAGGTAATCCGATTAAAGGGGAGACGGGGGCATTAGTATGGGGGCGAGAGTGATGATAATTCTATGGACCCTCGCCAGACTCCGTAACTTAGCGAACGTCATTGCCAAGAATGTTTTTCATTATATCAAGGAACAGAAAGTTTAGAGGATCGAGATATGGCGATCATGATAACCGCCACTAGTGTTCATAACTATAAACTATGCCCAACTGCCTTGTTTATTAATCTCATATATTGGAGATTTTAAAATAGACTCAAGTAAAATTAACCTCAAAGCTGTTTGGGTTCCGGGGGTAGTATGTTTTGCAAAGCATTGAAATACTTGAATGGATATAACGTGAAGGGCCACCAGCGCAGGAGTGGAGGCCTGCGCCTTAATTCTGACAGCAACACGCAGTGACCACCAAGGCCCGACACTGGAGAATTGACAGGATGAGAGCTCTTTCTTGGATTGGTGGTTGGTGTGCATTGGCCGTTCTTAGTTGGTGAATGATTCTACAGGTTGTTCCGATATACGAACGAGATTTCCTCTATTTTCATACGCTGTTCTACTTATCGGACGGACTCGACTCCCGAAGAATAGGCGAGTTTTCTCACGACGCGGGGTGTCTTCTAGCGGATTCGTGGGTCACCCTTCAAACGGGCGTCGTTATGACTCCCAGTGGCAGAGCGGTTGTTGGCTGACGCCGCTGAGTCGCTGCATTAGCTTTTCCGCCATGGTTAAGATGCGAACGACCATGATGATTTGACTAACAAGATGGAGATTACGCCTGGCGCGAACAGTCTCTCACCTACGCTGGGGTTGGCATGCGCGTCAATCCGTCAGAGACTTCACACCCAATCTCGTTCCGTTCTCTCGCCGTCTTGCCTACTTTTAGCTTCGGGGTGGGAGTAGTCAGTCTGCGACGCACGGTAACAAAAATTCCATCTGCTTCGGGTCGAAGTTGCGGGCGGTTTCCTAGGAACCCCGTACCTAGCTCAAACTTTCGTAATATCGTTCTTTCCGGCCTCCAGTGCGGTGGCGCTTTCCGACGAGTATATCTTCATTAGATGGGATCGGCGGCGTCTAGCCATCAGAGAAAGAGCAACTAAACACGAGGTATGTATACAGCCACACCTCTTAGATGTGGGTCCTAGCAGCAGGTCGCGCTACAATGTATGGGATCAACGTGCTTTCCCTCCGAAAGGAGCGGGTAACCCGTTGAAACCCTAAACTACGATATGCGGATGGGGATGTTAAAAGTAGAGTCTCTCGGACGGAGTAATGGACCGCAGGAATTTCCCCGTAAGCGCAAAATCAATCAGCTTGCGCTGATTACGTCCCTGCCTCCTGAATCATGTCGACCTCCCCCAGCTACCCGTCCGCTCTCACGCGACTTTGACACTGTAATTTTCAGTGGGGCATCTCTGAGAGAAATCACTCGGCGCCTCCTCTCCGGTAGCCGACAGTTCGGTACAAGACAAGAGCCAAAAGAACTCCCGCTTGGCGGGGGGCGATCGCGGCAGCCTACAATAGAAGGGCTTAGACGCGCAAGATGTCCGAATTGAGTTTTATGTGTAGAGGTATACGAAAATCGTAACAAGGTTTCCGTAGGTGAACTGAGCGAAAAGGTCAATTAGCACGGTAAGCTCAGTATGTCGGTGAAGGGGGTCAGTCTGGATCGCAGGGGTTATGACAGCTATGAGTGTGCAAAACTGTCGCATTAGTATCTAGTAGCAAAAATCTGCAGTAACAGTCGTTTCTCCTCTAACGAACTGGTGGTTTGGAAATAGAGGTTCGGCTGCTACTGCTGCTACAAATGCGGCAGCTACTGTCATCACGCTCCCTAACTCTGCTGCAGCGGCATCCATCAGGGTGTAAAGGTTTGCCATTCGCGGTAAGGAGAGTTGACAGCAGGTGATGGTGCTGTTTGGCCGGCACTCCCTCTACAATAACTATGGTGGTTTGAAAAAAGAGTGTCGTCGACAAGCCGCACTATCACACCCCGTTCCTACGAAGGCATTAATCCTTTATTTCCTCTGTGACCTATGCTGCGCGGCAGAAAAAAGTCGAAAG
>JABUQX010138358.1:0-27500 GCA_015478945.1 Trachelipus rathkii
TCTTGGAAGGATTCTCTCTCTCTCTCTCTCTCTCTCTCTCTCTCTCCCTCTCGCTCTCTCTTCTCTCCCTCTCTCTTCTTGAATGGGATCCACATTACCTCTTTTTCTAAGCAATCTTCTAAAGGATGGGTGGTTCTGATGCGCTTCAGAAGTTCGCCTTGAACGTGAAGCCTCACCACACTTGGGTATTTCAACCCATAAATTCTCCTTGAAAAGGTGGGAGAAGAGTCTTTCCTCTGATCAACTTCCTCCTCTCACAAGCTTACTCTCTCTTTCGCCCATCAAACTGTTTGCGCTCACTTTCTTAGACTTTCGCTATTACAGCGCACACTGCTCTTCTGAACTATTCGTATCAAACCCTTTCTATGAGAAAGGGTTCGTTGTGATAAGCCTTCTTTTCTTTTGCTTTTTTTATAAAAAGTTCCAGTCACGGGCATAGCTCTAATTCAAGGAGGGAACTTCTCTAGGTTATTTCTACTAGGATCCGAACTAGGATCGAACCCACGATCTTTGCCATGCGACTTCCGTCCGCTCTACTGTTTGAGCCTATTCTCTGTTAACTTTTTGTCCCAGATTTGACCGTTATGCTCAATCTTACATATACCCACGTTAAGTTCATTTCTCTATTTTAACAACTAACCTTGACTGTGCACCATTTTAAACGCCGTGGAAACGGGTCATTGTCGGTCTTTGAATAGAATTGGACCTGGCTTTTGAATTTCCCCTAATTCTGTGTTGCTAGAAGAGCAATAAATATATATATATATATATATAATTCTAAAATAGATATTTCTATTTATAATTGGTAAAGATATTTTTATATCTAAAAGAAGATATATAAAGCTTTAATAAATTATTCATATGTAATAAATATGCCTATATGAATCCAGATTTTTGTATATACATATATATATACTTCTACATAATATATATATATAATATATAATAATATATATATATATAATATATATATATATATATATATAACAGTGGTGTCTCAGCGAATACGTAACAGCTGTGTATCGCGTGAAGTATTGCGTATGTGACAAAATTTTCTAAATAAAACCTGTGTCCTTTAATTAGCTCTACGAGGTGGAACAGTTACAGTTTATTTTTGCGCATGCGCAGTAGTCCAAATGAGCGGAACTATGTTTTTTTTGAATGGAATGGTATATTTTATTCCAGATTTGAAAATGTACGTACGAAATTATACATTAATTACTGAAGACACTTTTACCTACAGTGTATACCTTACACGCTATCCACGTTCAAAACATTGAATCGCTACTGGTGTATACGACACACATACTTATATTAACGCATATACCGTATGATAATGAAGGAACTTACGAACCAAGTAACCTTTCGGACATTACGTTGAAGTAAATTTGGGTGCTTAGAACCAAATCGTGAAACACATAGATACTGTAATGTTGGTATAGTGAACGACATGCCTCGCGATGTGTACTCAGACGACGAAAAATGAGCCATGGTTGAATTGTACATTGCAAATAGAGACTTGTGGCTACCCGTGAATTCCATCCATTTGCAATGTACAATTCGACCATGGCTCGTTTTTCGTCGTCTGAGTACACATCGCGAGGCATGTCGTTCACTATACCAACGTGACAGTATCTATGTGTTTCACGATTTGGTTCTAAATACCTAAATTTACTTCAACGTAATGTCCGAAAGGTTACTTGGTTCGTAAGTTCCTTCATTACCATACGGTATGTGCGTTAATATAAGTATGTGTGTCGTATACACCAGTAGCGATTCAATGTTTTGAACGTGGATAGCGTGTAAGGTATACACTGTAGGTAAAAGTGTCTTCAGTAATTAATGTATAATTTCGTACGTACATTTCAAATCTGGAATAAAAAATATACCATTCCATTCAAAAAAAACCATAGTTCCGCTCATTTGGACTACTGCGCATGCGCAAAAATAAACTGTAACTGTTATAATAATAATAAAGTCATTGCTAAATAAAAGTTTTCTTATCCTGTCACCTGAAAATTGTCTTGTCAAAGTTCAAAATCTTACATTGGTGGCATAGCGGCGAGACAATCGCACAGTAGACAATTGCACAGTATTAGCTTTGCTAGACAGGTGACAGGCAGTTAATAATAAATGTCAATAGTAAAAGTAAAGTTAATAATAAATTTTAATAGTAAACTTGTATTAAAGATAAATCTAAATAAAAATGTCGATAAATCGAAGACTAATAAAGAAATTGCAAAGGAAATTATTGCTAATGATAGTCATTAAAATCATAACAACACTTCAATCAAATAATGATAATGATCTTGTTAATAATCTTAATGAAAGTGATATCCTTTTTAAAGCATTAGTTCATAACTATTTGAAAAAATTAAAAATCGTCCATGCACATAAAAGAAATATGATAATTGTTTTTCTAAATGAGACTGAGCCTTTTCAAGGAAAGAAAAGAAAAAGAAAGAAAAAGAAGTTTGTCCAAATAAACGATAGTTATAGTAGTCATACTAATAATGATAATATTGAGAATAATGATTTTAATGATATTAATAATATAAAGGATAATGGTAATATAGACAATACTAATAATGATGGTTATAATATTAAATGGTATAGAGCTGATAATTATATTTTCTATAGTGATGATGAGAATAATAACGATAATAATATTAATGATAACCATATTATTCATAACGATTATAGACATAATGGTAATGGTAATGGTAAAGATGATAGTTGCAAGATTAATACAAATATTTGTGACGACGTTGATGATATTTATGATGATAATACTTATGGTAGCGTTAACGTTAATAATAAAAGGAAATTAGTAATAGTAAAAATAATTCAGCAGACAGTTTTTCCTTCTTAAATCTTTACTTGGAACATTTAAAGTTGTTTAATAGTGATAACGATAATAACAGTAATGATAATATTCCCAATAACAATAATGATGATATAGAGAATAAAGCTATTAATGATATTGGTAATAAGAAGGATAATGATAATATTGGCAATGCTAATAAAGATTATAATATTAAATGGTATAATAAAAATAAAGATAATAATTATGCTTGCGATAGTGATAATGATAATAATAACGATATTGACGATAACTGTATTGTTTATAATGATTATAGTACTGATAGTAATAAAGACATTGGCAAAGATGATAATGAAAGTTGTAAAATTAACAATACAAGTAAACGTGACGACATAGATGTTCATAAAAATGATGACAATAGTATTATTTATAGTAATAATGGCAGCCTTAATGTTAATAATAAAAATGAAATCTGTAGCGGTAAAGGTAATTCAGTAGATAGCTTTTCCTTCTTAAATCTTTATTTAGAACATTTAAAATTAATTAATAATAATAATAATAATATTAATAGTAATAATGATAATAGTGATAATAATGGTAACGATAATGGTAATGATAATGATAATAGTAACAATGATAATAATAATAACGGTGATGATAGTATTACTTATAACAATAACAACGATAATGTTAATAAGAACGGTAAAAATAATATAAACCCTGTAAATAACTTTTCCTTTTTGAATCTTTATCTGGAGCATCAAATATTGTTTAATAGTAATAATAAAAGTGACAATGATACTAATTATAGCAGTAATAATAGTTTTGATATTGATAATGATAAAGAGAAAAGTAGCGATGATATTAGTAACGACGGCAAATATTAAATTCTATAAATATCCTTAATTCTTAATTTCAGGAACATTTAACGTACCTTTCCCATTAATTTTCTGATAGTTTGTTCATACCCCTTAAGAAGTTAATGTGTAATGTAAAGTAATTTTTATAGGATGGATTAAAGTTTCTGTTAAGTGTTGAGAGAGCGATCGCGAGAATTTCTTTAAGAGTATGTAAATGTTGTTTAATTCATTAATGAGGATTTAGTTGCTGTAGTAGTCTTTAAATATTTAAAATTTATCGAATTATGCCCGTACGTATTAGTTATTTATTTGATGATAATTCTTGATGCTTTTGTAGATTAAGTATTTAAACTTATGTTTGCATAAAATTAAAGGTTAAAGAAAAATATGAGAAGGGATTTAAGAAATCATTGGAAAGATAAATGCAGGAAATGTTGATATTCTTTTGATTTTGATTTGAGATATTAGGTTGATACTGAAAACATAAAGTAATGTAGAATTTTAGATTTGAGTATTGAAGTTCTCTTATTTAGTTTCCTTAAGTTTTGAAGTTATTAAAGTATTTTGTGATTATTGATTTGATGAAGTTATTGATGTTTTGAAAAATGATTTTAGTAATGATGATATTGTTTTAAAGATGATTAATTGATTTAGTTTTCTGTTGCAACAGAGGGTATTATTTATATAGCTATAGGCTATGGCAGAAGAGAGTCTAACCCACTTCTCTTATTTAGTTTTGCCTTGCGGTTGACATGGTCTTGTCAAACCTATTTGCCGGTTTAGTCCAAAATAGTTAGATTTCCTAGGAAACGCTATTGCAAATCCGCTGAAATAGAACTAGGATGGTGAGTGAAGCGCTTAACTCACGCATTCTACTTCGGGGCAAGTCGACTTTTTTTTTTTAATTATTTTATGCTGTTGATAATGATTAAACTGATCAAAGGTTTTATGTGAATAGTTTTTACGAAAAGAAATCCATGGTATTAAATTTTGAGAACATTGAAATGAATAGAGTAATTTAAGTAACGAAAGGAATGAGGAATATTTTGTTGAAGTCTGAAGGAATGCTGAGAGGTTAAAATCTTTTGAGAAAGATCTCGGAATAAGTTCGTAATTTTTGCTTTAACGTAATTTTTCTTGTTTTATATTTAGTATCCCGTTCCTGATTAAAGATTCTTGTAAATATGTAAATATAGGTTTAAGTTTTGATAAATATTTCATTGCCGAAGTTCTAATATTATCGAAGTGTAAATAATTTAAATAAACTTAACATATATTGCTTATATTAGAATTAGTTTAGAATAAGTGTGGAATAATCTATTCTTTAATAAAGAAGTTGAAATCTTAAAGAGGGGGTAGTGTAAAATTTTACTTTTTCTATTCCAACTTCCTTTATGAAAGAACAGATTATAGAAGTTACCGAAGTTACCACGCTCACGAAGTTACCACGCTCACGAAGTTACCACTCTCACGAAGTTACCACGCTCACGAAGTTACCACGCTCACGAAGTTACCACCACGCTCACTAAGTCACGTGTCAAGTTTATTGTCAATAAAGATCAATCTTTTAACAATTGTGTCAAATAAAGAATCTAATTATATCAAAGTCATTGCTTAATAAAAGTTTTCTTATCCTGTCACCTGAAGATTGTCTAGTCAAAGTTAAAAATCTTTTTTCGAATGGATATTCGAGACAGTCGGAACATATGAAGACTTTAATTTTTCTATCGCATAGTTCTATATATATATATATAATATATATATTATATATATATATATATAATATATATATATATAATAATATATATATATAAATTAAAAATGTATGGAAAATAAAACATACTTTCATCGTTCAATTATTCAATATCGATACTTTTTGTAACCTTGAAAATGGGAAATAATTTTTCCCGATACATTTGGAAATTTGAAGAAAATTTTTTAGAGCCTCCTTTATTTCTTATCAAGATTCAATTTTTACAGAACAAAAGTCATAGTTAATTTGATTTTATTATATTTTATTTAATTTGGTGATATATAATATATATATATAATATATATATATTATATAAATATATATAATATAATATATATATATAATAATATATATATATATATATATATATATATAGATATATATAATATATATTATATATATATAATAATATAAATATATATATTATATATATTAATAGATATATATAATATATATATATATATTATTAAAATATATATAAATATATATTTAATAACTCACCCCCACCCACAATAATATATATATATATATATATATATAAATATATATATAGATATATAATATATATATATATATATATATATATATATTAGAAAGTAATTAAGATATATCATTACATTTTAAAATAGAACCTTTTAATCTCTGTTGTCCACGTTCAAAAAATGAGTTATTCAACCTTGACCATAACTTCCACTCATTATTGTAATGCACCTCATCCAAACAATTCATTTCTTGTGTTTTATTTTCTATTAGGAAATATGGCAAATTTGAAATTCAGCCGCCCTTTCTTCCTTCGAATATGGATTTTAATATTTAGATATAAAAATAAGTGCTAAATTAAGTACAAGAATAAGAGCAAAATTTATTATCATAAGTGCTAATAATAAGTGCTAAGGTGAATACTATAATTTAAGTAGTAAAAGTAAAATTGTGCTATGAGTTAATTATATATTAAGTACAATAGATGTGCTAAAAATATTTATAATAATTAATATAAGTGATGAAATAATACTATATTGAAGTTCTATATTAAAGAACTAAATATTAAGTGCTAAAATCAATAGAGTCCTGAAAGTTAATCCAAATAATTTAAGTGCGTAAAAAATTAAGTACTAAAAATTAAATATAGTGGCCGAAAATTAATTACTATATTAATACTCTAACTAAGTGCTAAAAAATTAGAAAACTAAAATAATATAGTACGGGAAGTTAATTACTATAATTAACCTAAGAAGTAAGTTCAAAAAATTATATAGTACTGAAGTTACTGCTATAATTAAGTTCTGCAATTAAGAAGCTAATTAAGTATTATATGAATATAGTACTGAAAGTTTATACTATTAGTTATATATAATTAAGTGCTAAAAACAAGCACTAAAAGTTAAGTATACGCTGAAAGTAATTCCTATAGTTAAGTATATAATTAAGTGCTATTTAAAAATAAGTCCTAAAATCAAAGTGTAATCGAAAGTTGAAGAGCCACGCCAAGAGATAAAGTAATTAATGTGAATATCAGTCTTTTGTCTCTATGCATAATATGAAAATATTGAATTATAATTTGAATATGATAAATTTCATATGTTATATAATAAAATAATATTACTCTTAGTTCTTTATTTTTATTAGATATTAATTTAAATTAAGATTATTTTAGTATTGTAAAATATCATATTTTTTACATTATAAATATGGTATTTATTTAGTAAATACAATACAAATTCTTTCTGGAAGAAATATTCATTTCTTCCAAAGAACCTTTTTCGTTTTAATTCTGTGCTTACGCTCGATAAGAAAGGCTTACCCCAGTTTTAGCACGAATTTCGTGCATAACGATCCGCGGAGATTTCTTATTTAGGCTTACGTTTATTTTACAACAATTGAATTCAGCTTTGTGGATGAAGCCACGTTGTTTTGAATATAAACCAGATATGATAACAAATAACAAATGCGTTTATATTTACAAGATAATTGATCAGCTATTTTGATGGAAAAATTTAGATTTAAGACTGATTTTATCGAATGAACATTCATTAATAAAGGCCTACCACCCACCATATGTTTGTTAAATTTTGCGTAAGCATATGCCTAAATCGGCAAGCACGGAAAAGAGCAACCTTACAGAATAAGGTAAGATTCCTTACGTTTGGTGGAGCAATTTCTTGCCGATTTTGCGCTAAGTTTGTAAAAAAAGAACGAAACTCGCGCAATTCTAACGTTCGTAAGCACAAGTGTAAAAACGAAAACGTTCTTAGTTATTTGAGGATAATATTCTTTTAACATAGGAATATATCACCCTTTTTAGTAGTGAAACAATATTTTTTTTTTAAGATGGAATATAATATTCTTTTTAGTAAATGAATATAATATAATTTTTCTGGCATGATATGATATTATTTTATTCTTTATGCATGCCGTCCAAGTTGATAAATGTTTGAAAAATAAGTGTGAGGATTATTAGAAAATTTCTCTGATCAGATTATGATCTTTTATATTCTAATATAGTCTTTTATATAATATATAATATTTATAGTATCTAATTAAATAATTTCAATGTAAAGAGATATAGGCAGGATAGATAGAAAATATATATATATATATATATATAAATCTATATAGATATATATATAGTATTAAAAATTTCCTTAACTTTATTTACTGTACTTAAATTTTACTATTAAAAAGAGATTTATGAGCTCTAACGAAAAACTAAAAATTATGCAACATTTCGTTCGTTAGGTCATGAAGAAACATACTTCGAAATTGTTTTAGATTATTATACATCAAGCATTAATTTCAATAATCGATTTTTAAGATTGATCAACGATCGATTATAGTCAAAATGTATTTAACTTAAAAAAAATATTAAAAGAAATTTGAAGCAGAGATTTTACGAAGATTATATAAACAAATTAAAAAAAATAATATAATAACGCTACGAAATGTGTACATATATATATATATGTTTATGTACAGTTCTACCACCACGGTTATATAATATTATATAATATATATATATATATATATTATATATAATATAGTATATTATAATATGTGTGTGGTGTGTGTGTGTGTGTGTGGTGGTGTGTGTTTTTTTTTTTTGGGCCGTCAATCCTCTGGTTAGTTTTAGGTTATGGCAACGTTGATCTAATCGAGATTAGGTCTAGGTACTGCTTCGTCGATCATATGTTAGGTTCGAATTTGATTAGATTTCTTAAGTATATACAATACCAAGTGTATCTAGCAAACTTATAACCGAATAGCAGGTCACTAAACCGAGACCTAACACTATATGTATCTTCATGGCGTTATATAACCAAAGCCGTAACCAACCTAATGGATTGACTGTCCTTATATATATATATCATATATATATATATATATATATATATATATATATATATATATATATATAATATTAATATATATATTAATATATATATATAATATACTATTTCGTAAGCGTTACTATATTAATTTTTTAATATTTTTTTATTACCTTGCGTAAAAAAGAGGTAAATTTTTTAGTTTCGAGAGACCAAATTAATATGAAACTGTATTGAACTATAAAACATTTAATGTAAAAAATGGTATCAACAATTATTTGAATTTTTTATCGATTTTCGTACATTTATGTCTCTAGTTTCATAAAAATAAAAATAAGCTCCAAAATTTTAACCTCTATTGAACTGCCATCTCTGCGTTTACCCTTGGGCCTTATTGCATGTGTTATTATGATATATCGATAGTATTATATCTCATAATCAATATATTAAAAAATTTCATATTGATGTCTGATATTGAATGCTTAATTCACTATGTCAGTCAAAAATTAAATTTGGGAAGACTGTGTAAGTCAAAAATGAGCTTTATTAGTTACTTTAATAAGATGAATACTGATAATGCAAGCTCAAAAATATTTGATAGTTGTAGAGATTCTATAATCTCATTAACATGAATACTGTATTAATATAAACATTTATATACAAAATGTTATCATAAAATTATTTAAAGTTTTTTTTACGGATTTTCGTGCATTTGTTGTCTATAGTTCAAAAAAAATTAAAAAAAATAACCAAAACGATATAAACTACACACAGCCCATTGGAGCTCCGATTAAACATAACCACTATCAATGTTATTCCCGACTTATTATACGATATTTGCTTTTTCGATAATCGATAATTTTTTACGATTATCAAGATTCGATTTTATAGACAAAATGTACGTAAATAATTAAAAAAAATAAGGTTGCAAAACCAATTTTTTAAACGTACGACACAAAACAAATAAAAAAAAAATAACATTAATAATTTTATGAATTATATATATATATATATATATATATATATTATAATATATATAATATAGTATATATAATATATATTATATATATATATATATATATATATATATTATATATATATATATATTATATATGTCGCAGAATAAGTCACACTGGATCGAACAGCGTACCCGACTTTGAGGTGCCTCTCTCCACTCTTTCTCGTAGAGTCGAGGGTCGAAGAAATAGAATATTTCGAAGGTCAAAGTAAAATGATACGTAGATGATAGGTTTGTGATGTTCAAAAATAGTGGTTTGAATGTCTAGTAAGTACAGCAGCCACCTGACACCATCAGGGGTAATACGGAGCAGGTTAGGTTTTCTCCGTAACGGAGGAAGTTAGTCGTGGGACTCCGTAGGCCTGCTTACTTGAATGACTATTCGAAGAGGATTGTGAACGTTGATAACATATAAAAAAGGTTGATAACAATCTAAGATTTTTACCCAGAGAATGGTGTAGAATAGTATAGATCGTTTCCCGGATCTTTACTCGAAGTTTAATCCGATATAGTTCTGGAAGACTAATCAGATATAGTTCTTGAAGATTAAGAATAATAATAATAAAGCATCAAAACCAAGGATAGTGACACTCCGTAAAAAGTTTTATCTTTACTAAGATTGCTCAGTTAAATATAGTGGGAGGTCTGTGAAAAGTTAATATATACCACAGTCCAACCCCAACAATATATGAATAAAAGATTATGGTTAAATAGAATAATAAAATCAGTGAATACACATTGGAGATAAGTTCAAGGTATCCAATGCATAAAATATGTACACGAGCACAGACAGCTCTGGGATCAGATACGAGAGTGGAAACCGAACGCTTCCAAATATTGCTCATGCATATAGATTAAGGGAGAATAAGAAATTCAGACTCAACAACCGTGAACATATGATGACTTAACTGAATTTGACTGGGGGAATGGTTCCAAGTGGGGAGTATGATTCAGGTGAATCACAACTCTGCTGAAATACTACCAAGGAGAAAAGACTCAGGCTGAACCCCAACGTTAGAATTGGCAGGGAGAAAGATCCAGAGGAATCACAACTCCTAGACAATTCCACGAAGAAAGATTCAGGATGAATTCCAAACTTCAAAATAGTACCGAGAAAAGATTCACTAATGAATCTCCACTCAAGAGTATCAGCGAAGAAATGGGCTTAGGAAGAATTCCAAGATATAAAAAGCACGACGATGGATTCAGGAATGAATCCCAGAATAAAAACAAGTCGATGGATTCAGGAATGAATCCCCGGATAAAAACCCTGTTAAAATAAACAGTAATTGGTATTTGGACTTTACTATTCATCTATATATCTGACAATTAAAGTACAACAATATAGATCTATGTATGATAAGAAACCTACCCTGATATATCCAAGAGGGGTTTCTCAAAATGGGGAACTATTGATGTCAATGGCCTTCCAGCAACAAGACAGTAAACTGTAACAAAGTGTCAAGTTTACTATCTTTACATTAATACAAAATTTTACAGTCATTAATTAACAAAACTTAAATAAGGTTGTAGCACTGACCTCTGAGACAGCTAGAAAGGCTTATCAACGTCTTTTGTGTATGAAATTTGAGCACAACTATGTTTTTACAACCATCTGTGCTTCTGGTGGCTATGTTTTTATTAGTTTTATACTTTATCAAATATACAATATATAATCATAACAAGATATACTAGAAAGAAAATATATAATTATAGTATCTGAATCATTGCCAAGGTTTATCATAACTACATCCATATAATAAATAATATATACTATTACAGGCTGGATCAAAAATGATTGAAAACGTCCAGACTGTATATAAAAAACATTTTCAAGGATAAACATTACCAGAATCAAAATAGCGAATTGCCAATTGACACCACGGATGCATGATCAATATCTCCCTTATATCCTCCCCCACTAAATCTAAACCCCCACCTCAATTTTCCACGTCGTTCGAAGAAAGACGGAGTGAAGAGGCAAAGAGCATAGAAACAGCGCGCAGAGAAGGATACTCAGGACTCTCTAAATAAGCTATAAATAATTTACAATAATTTACATTATTTTTTATACAGTTTTTATACAGATATTATGTTAATTTTTAAATAGATTTTCACATTTATTCATTAGGGATGCTAAGAATAAACGGTTTGGATGTAAACCATCCAACAACAAAGGAGAATTCAGTTTAAGGTTTCCTTGTTGATATAATAGCTATGAGGGGTGACAGTAGGTACTTCCCCTTAACAATGCTGCTATGACAACCATCTATTAAGTCGGTCCCTCTGACGATATTTTTATCCGGCCATTAGTATTTTTCTTCCATAAGAGAATTGAACAATTTATAACTGTAGCTGGTATGTTCCCACATCTTTTCTTATGAGAACCCAGGATCTTCTATAATGTGTTTGGCATACTGGGTGTCCCAATCCCGACCAATGCGTTTTTTAGTTGTACGCGTACGTATCTTGCCCAGGGGGACTGTATTAATAAACTTTGGATTGGGCATTCACCTTTTCCGTAGCCTCAGTGATTTTCTTCCTATCGGGTTCATATGTGTTTAAACACAGGTTAAGTAACTATATATGGTGCGGCCTGAAACAGAACAGTTTTGATTGCAATCTCTTTGGAACTTCAGAAGAGTTCACAGCAAAAATGGCATGATGAATATTTAAATCGTCCGGTCCGGATACTCTGGGAAACCGACAGAGATGTTTCTCGATGTCTTGAACCAAACCGAATCAACTCTGAAAAGCATCAAATATCCGGCAGTTATTGAGTCATGATAGAATTTCAAATTACAATAGACATGCATGAACATTTCCTATTCTAAAATAATTATTTTTTTCATAATAACTGTCACGAAGCGAAAAAATGAATTAGAGTAAAACTAACTCATTTTGACCTTCTTTAATTTCTCAATAATTTTAAAACAAGAGTAAACATCCTATCTTTGAGAAATCGAATAGTTATAAAACAATTTAATTTTATAAGATTAGAAATTTTTTTATTTTAAAATAAATTAAAGGGATATTTATTCTTTCCATAGTCAGAAAATAGCTGCTTGGAAAATTACCATAATTGTTCATCGAAAAACACGTCATACCTCAGCAATAATGAAACTTTTGCTTTCATTATTGTATTCTCTATTTGAAAAATAAAATAATCTAGGAAGTCTTTTTCCTGATTATTTCATTTTTCTACACCATACATTTACTTATCCATGTGGTCCTATGATTTTGAAGAGAGAGAGTCTACTCATCCAGGCTATATGCATCTATCATGAGAACTTCTTAATATCTCCTTCAGGAACCAGGAAAATCTGTAAAATAAGTTTTAAAGCTCCTCCACTCCACAACCTGTCATGAAACATGACAGGCTCGTTGGAGCCAAGGAACTGGTAGATAAATCTGTAAAATAAGTTTTAAAGCTCCCCCACTCCACAACCTGTCATGAAACATGACAAGCTCGTTGGAGCCGAGGAACTGGTAGATATATATGTACAATAGGTACATATATATATACAGTTCAATATATATATATATATTATTTTTTTGAGGTATGCGGTTTTCGATGAAGATATACACAAGTAAGCTGAGATGTATTAAAACATACGGTATATATTTATACCGGAAAATATTTAACCATCTTTGGTTAAATAAGGTAGGTAAATCATTTACTCAAGACTGTTTAAATATTTAGTTTAATAGTTTAATCTTCAGTCTGCAATCATACACGAAGAATCCAGACACACAAAGATCAATTATGCAAGAATCATTTACACTAGGAGGGTTTTCGCAACAAATTTAAATTGTTTGCGATCACCCCCCCTGGCACCACTAGAAGCGATTTACATCAAAAAACATCTTCGATAGATGAAGATGTTTTAGACAATAGTCAGAAGGAAGTTTACTAAGAGATAAGAAAGATAGCGAATATAGTTTTTTGCTAAACTTATCTGGTTCAAGGTTAAAAGATAAGTTATTGGCTAAGTATTTATATTAGTTTTCAGTCAGTAAGTGAGCGACAGAAGACCGAATCTTATTTCTCTGCTTATTACTTCGTCTCAGGACACAGATGTGTCATTTATACCCGAGAAGGGTTATAAAAGACTAGTCCTTCTTCAATAAGGTACATACTCCAATGGAGTCGACATGAAGTTTATTCACTACTAGAAGTAACTAGCAGATAGTTATAGTGAACCCCGGCTAAACATTTTAAATAACAGGGTTCACCATCAGCGTTATTTCCATATATTAAAGGTTTATTATGGGCATAATATATGTGTTAACTTTAAAGACATCAGTAAAAGCAGTGATAACTTCTGGTATTGGTAATTGACCCGGAAGTTTTAATAATCGGAGTCTTTTTTGAACCAACTGACCTTGAAGTTTATATTTTACCGGATGCTTTTGTAATTCTTCGATAAGAACATCTCTTACCTCTAAATGTCTCTCGACCGATCCATATAAGTAAAGAGAAAAACATTTATATAATGAGTCCCCTCCTCCGCTGATTTCTATTGGAAAGAACCCAGGAGGAATGAAATCCAAAGAGGGATTTTCGGGTTCTTCCATATTATCATTTACGGGAGATCGGGAAAGAGCATCGGCAACTATATTTTTAGGGCCCGATATATGACGGATATCAAAGTCATATTCATAGAGCTCTTCCATAGTCCTAGCTAACCTCCCATCAACCAGACTCATATTTTGTAAATAGATGAGTGGCATATGGTCGGTATATATAATGAATTTTATACCACGGAGAAAAGGTCTAAGGGATTTAACGCAAAGCAGTTAGTTCTTTATCAATTACTCCATAATTTCTCTGAGCCCCATTAAAGGTCATAGAAATAAAAGCAATTGGCTTGCGTTCGCCGTCTTGAATTTGTGAAAGGCAAGCCCCAGCCCCGAGGTCTGAAGCATCCACATGGAGCTCCATGGGAGAAACCTCCGGACTATAATCAGGGAAACCTAACAATGTGGGATTTACTAAGGCCTCTTTAAGTTGATCGAAGGCCTGCTGACACTCCGGCGTCCATTTAATGGATCTACCACCAGTCTGGCATGATAAAGGCTTACTGATTTGAGAACAATCTGGAATATGTCGCCTATAAAAGTTTACCATTCCCAGAAACTGGCGTAATTGTTTTACCGTAGTGGGGACAGGAAATTCTAAAGCTCCTTTGAGATTTTTCTGAAGGGGAAGTATACCCTTCCGTGATATATGGTGACCCAAGAATTCCACCTCAGTACGACACAGCCGGGTTTTACTGGGTTTAAGTTTGTACCCATTCTTCTCTAGTGCGGAAAGAACACGATCCAAGGTGGTTATATGACATCTTATATTTTACTGAGAATTGAAATATCATTTAATGGTTATTACCAGTAAGCCTCGACCATTGGTAATTCTTCAATGCCAACATCATCGCCAGCGTTGGAATGTGGCCGACATTCTTTACACCAAATGGGCATTTTTGAAATATTCGTACTGTGCAAATGGGGTGGAAAAAGCAGTTTTTTCAACACTCTCGGTCCATGACACTGATAATTAACCACGACCAGATCATGTGGTGAAATAGAACGATTACCATACATTATTATAAATCATACTATTAGGTTATGTAACGGGAAGGAATGCGTCTTAGTAACACTATTTAATTTCCGGTAATCGATACATAATCGTAACTTACCATCCAGGTTTTCGGACCGGAACACAGGAGCTGAATAAGGGATTTACTAGGTCTAATAATATCCTGCTCCAACAGTTCATGACATTGTTTTTCTATTTCTTGAGCCAAAGGGCCCTGGAAACGACGTACTGGTAATCTCACAGGTCGGCCAGTTTCTACCTCGATAGAGTGGGTGATATTAGTAGCCACTCCAACATCGTCACCGAAACTGAGAGCCGATTTATGTTTTAATAGCACTGCGATTAATCATTTCTTTTCGAGGTCAGAGATAGGAATATCCGCAAAGCAAAACTCCTCCTCCAACTTAGTGGAGGACCATACGTCTGCTTTAAAGTTGATTTCGGAATTCATCGCCTCTACTGGCTTAGTATTAACTTGAAGAAGATCTTCTTCTTCCAAGGAACACAAGCTACCTACTACAGTACCTTTTCTATAATAATGAGGTGTATCGGAAGGATTAAATAGAGCGATCCTACAAGAGTCTCTCAAATCCAATACACCCGGGATTGGAACAACAGGTCCCATTGGCTCTGCTTGAAAACCTACCAAGGAAGAGAGTTCAGATGAAGGACAACTTACATCCACCATCTGACAGGAAAACGGGGGAACATTAATGGAATTAACCGTGACACATTTATAAAAAGGGATGTTTAGACTCTCATCCTTAGCTATGGAATCTATACAATCGTCAGTTCTATGCACTAATTCCCGCGTAGTTAAGTCTGGGAGAAGGTCATTTTCTTTTAAAGCGACAGCCCCTAAAACTAGCGGAGCTGGCATAAATTCATAGGGAACAACCAACAAAATGACGGGCTTAGACACATAATCACTGTCAGGAAAGTACAGATTACATTCAGTATAAAAGTCAATAGGTACTGAATGTTCTCGGACCAGACCACTGATGGCGTTAACTTTTATATCTACAGAGGGTCGTAATGGTAAATTCTTCATGTAGGCTTCGGTTATTTCAGTGCTGATTAGACTAATTCCAGCTCCACTATCCACCATACAACCATAGAAACCAGAGCTGTTGGGTACCAAAGCGACTGAAACAATAAGAGGGTCCTCCTTGAAAGGAGTACAATGGACTACCATCGTCCGTAAGGGATTTTCTAGGGGTTTATTTATTTCTAAGGGAGGTCGGTCGGATGATTTCTCGGGAATAATTTTAGAAGTGTTAAAATTTTCTGCATTTCTATCATCATTGACTGAGTCTCTTAAAGGGTTATTCTCCACCAGAGGACTCAGTTCCGGGGAGACCAGGAGTTTAAAGGTGGATTATACCGCACCTCATCATTCGCGCATGGATTTAAATTTTTATTTGAAGGTAGGGACAATTCTACTTGTTTGGACGAGGGAGACTGGTGATTTGTTGAATGATTTGAAGAATAAGACCTGGAATATACTCTTTCTACGGGAACATTTCTAGGGGAAGAAGGATCTTTGTAAGGATTATGGGACTGGGGAGGAGCACTAATGTGTGAACACCTCATCCCAGCATGAGCCCCACCGCAAAAGGGACAAACTACTTTTCTAATATTCGGGGGAGAAGAGGAAGAAGAATTCCTAGAGCGACAGTTGGCCCTGATGTGGCCTTTCTTTTTGCAGTAACTGCATACTCCAAGATATTTGTAACACTCCTCCATGGAGTGACCTGTTTTTTCACAGTAGTGGCACAGAACATTTCTCCGGTCATCAGCCCTAGGACGGTTCGGTGAAATCGACTTATGGTCATGACTAACGTTATTATTCTGGTTTTTGTAACTATTGGTGGAGTCACGATAGTAACGACTACCACTATTTCGTTCAGGAGGACTACTTTTATTCTTAGGGGCCTGACGATGATTAGTTTTAGATTTAGGCTTATGTTGCTCGACTTTATGATGTAAAACATCTGTCCATCCAGGGAGTGCCGTATTGATCTGAACCACTGGCTCCAAGGATTCGTGTAAGTCCACTTTCTGGTCAGCGCGGTAAGAAGTTGATGGGCCGACCTCAAGAAATAGTGGTAGTCGTTACTATCGTGACTCCACCAATAGTTACAAAAACCAGAATAATAACGTTAGTCATGACCATAAGTCGATTTCACCGAACCGTCCTAGGGCTGATGACCGGAGAAATGTTCTGTGCCACTACTGTGAAAAAACAGGTCACTCCATGGAGGAGTGTTACAAATATCTTGGAGTATGCAGTTACTGCAAAAAGAAAGGCCACATCAGGGCCAACTGTCGCTCTAGGAATTCTTCTTCCTCTTCTCCCCCGAATATTAGAAAAGTAGTTTGTCCCTTTTGCGGTGGGGCTCATGCTGGGATGAGGTGTTCACACATTAGTGCTCCTCCCCAGTCCCATAATCCTTACAAAGATCCCTCTTTCCCCTAGAAAATTTCCGTAGAAAGAGTATATTTCCAGGTGTCTTTATTCTTCAAATCATTTCAACAAATAACCAGTCTCCCCTCGTCCAAACAAGTAGAATTGTCCCTACCTTCAAATAAAAATTTAAATCCATGCGCGAATGATGAGGTGCGGTATAATCCACCTTTAAACTCCTGGTCTCCCCGGAACTGAGTCCTCTGGTGGAGAATAACCCTTTAAGAGACTCAGTCAATGATGATAGAAATGCAGAAAATTTTAACACTTCTAAAATTATTCCCGAGAAATCCTCCGACCGACCTCCCTTAGAAATAAATAAACCCCTAGAAAATCCCTTACGGACGATGGTAGTCCATTGTACTCCTTTCAAGGAGGACCCTCTTATTGTTTCAGTCGCTTTGGTACCCAACAGCTCTGGTTTCTATGGTTGTATGGTAGATAGTGGAGCTGGAATTAGTCTAATCAGCACTGAAATAACCGAAGCCTACATGAAGAATTTACCATTACGACCCTCTGTAGATATAAAAGTTAACGCCATCAGTGGTCTGGTCAGAGAACATTCAGTACCTATTGACTTTTATACTGAATGTAATCTGTACTTTCCTGACAGTGATTATGTGTCTAAGCCCGTCATTTTGTTGGTTGTGCCCTATGAATTTATTCCATCTCCGCTAGTTTTAGGGGCTGTCGCTTTAAAAGAAAATGACCTTCTCCCAGACTTAACTACGCGGGAATTAGTACATAGAACTGACGATTGTATAGATTCCATAGCTAAGGATGAGAGTCTAAACATCCCTTTTTATAAATGTGTCACGGTTAATTCCATTAATGTTCCCACGTTTTCCTGTCAGATGGTGGAGGTAATTTGTCCTTCATCTGAACTCTCTTCCTTTCTCTTTCTTTCTCAAATATTTCCAATGAGTACCTGTTGAATACCTTTTTAATATTTGAGAGACTCTTGTAGGATCGCTCTATTAAATCCTTCCGATACACCTCATTATTATAGAAAAGGTACTGTAGTAGGTAGCTTGTGTTCCTTGGAAGAAGAAGATCTTCTTCAAGTTAATACTAAGCCAGTAGAGGCGATGAATTCCGAAATCAACTTTAAAGCAGACGTATGGTCCTCCACTAAGTTGGAGGAGGAGTTTTGCTTTGCGGATATTCCTATCTCTGACCTCGAAAAGAAAAGATTAATCGACGTTATTAAAACATGAATCGGCTCTCAGTTTCGGTGACCATGACGTTGGAGTGGCTACTAATATCACCCACTCTATCGAGGTAGAAACTGGCCGACCTGTGAGATTACCAGTACGTCGTTTCCAGGGCCCTTTGGCTCAAGAAATAGAAAAACAATGTCATGAACTGTTGGAGCAGGATATTATTAGACCTAGTAAATCCCCTTATTCAGCTCCTGTGGTTCCGGTCCGAAAACCTGATGGTAAGTTACGATTATGTATCGATTACCAAATTAAATAGTGTTACTAAGACCGATTCCTTCCCGTTACCTAACCTAATAGATATGATTTATAATATGTATGGTAATGTCTATTTCACCACAATAGATCTGGTTCGCGGTTATTATCAAGTGTCCATGGAACCCAAGAGTATTGAAAAAAACTGCTTTTTCCACCCCATTTGCACAGTACGAATATTTAAAAATGCCCTTTGGTGTAAAGAATGGTCCGGCCACATTCCAACGTGGGATGATGTTGGCATTGGAAGAATTACCATGGTCCGAGGTTATGGTATACTTAGATGATATTATCATTCTCAGTAAAAATATAAATGATCATCCAACCACCTTGGATCGTGTCCTTTCTGCACTAGAGAAAAACGGGTACAAACTTAAACCCAGTAAAACCCGGCTGTGTCGTACTGAGGTGGAATTCTTGGGTCACCAAATATCACGGAAAGGTATACTCCTCCTTCAGAAAAATCTCAAAGGAGCTTTAGAATTTCCTGTCCCCACTACGGTAAAACAATTACGCCAGTTTCTGGGAATGGTAAACTTTTATAGGCGACATATTCCAGATTGTTCTCAAATCAGTAAGCCTTTATCATGTCAGACTGTTGGTAGATCCATTAATGGACGCCGGAGTGTCAGCAGGCCTTCGATCAACTTAAAGAGGCTTAGTAAATCCCACATTGTTAGGTTTTCCCTCATTATGTCCGGAGGTTTCTCCCATTGTGAGCTCATGTGGAATGCTTCAGATCTTCGGCTGGGCTTGGGCCTTTCACAAAATTCAAGACCGGCGAACGCAAGCAATTGCTTTTATTCTATGACTTAATGGGGTCAGAGAAATTATGAGTTAATTGATAAAGAACTTAACGCTTTCGTTGGCTGTCACCCTAGACTTTCCTCCGTGGTATTAAAATTCATTATTATATATCCGACCAGTATGCCACTCATCTATTTACAAAATATGAGTCTGGTTGATGGGAGGTTAGCTAGGACTATGGAAGAGCTCTATGAATATGACTTTGACATACGTCATATATCGGGCCCCTAAAAATATAGTTGCCGATGCTCTTTCCCGATCTCCCGTAAATGATAATATGGAAGAACCCGAAAATCCCTCTTTGGATTTCATTCCTCCTGGGTTCTTTCCAATAGAAATCAGCGGAGGAGGGGACTCCATTTATATTAAATGTTTTTTCTCTTTACTTTATATGGGTCCGTCGAGAGACATTTTAGAGGGTAAAGGAGATGTTCTTAAACGAAGAATACAAAGCATCCGGTAAAATTATAAACTTCAAGGTCAGTTGGTTCAAAAAAGACTCCGATTATTAAAACTTCCGGGTCAATTACCAATACCAGAAGTTATCACTGCTTTTACTGATGTCTTTAAAGTTAACGTTCACATATATTATGCCCATAATAAACCTTTAATATATGGAAATAACGCTGATGGTGAACCCTGTTATTTAAAATGTTTAGCCGGGGTTCACTATAACTATCTGCTAGTTACTTCTAGTAGTGAATAAACTTCATGTCGACTCCATTGGAGTATGTACACTATTGAAGACGGACCAGTCTTTTATAACCTCTTCTCGGGGTTATAAAATGACACACATGTGTCCTGAGACGAAGTAAATAAGCCAGAGAATAAAGATTCGGTCGTTCTGTCGTTCACTTACTGACTGAAAATTAATATAAAATACTTAGCCAAATAACTTATCTTTAAACCTTGAACCAGATAAGTTACAAAAAAATCTTATTCCTATCTTTCTTAATCTCTTAAGTAAACTTCCTTATGAACTATTGTCTAAAACATCTTCATCTATCGAAGATGTTTTGAATGTATGCTTTCTAGTGTGCCTGATCGTCAAACAATTTTAAATTATGTGACGAAAAAACCCTCCTAGTGTAAATGATTCTTGCATAATTGATCTTTGTGTGTCTGGATTTTTCTTGTATGATTGCAGACTGAAGATTAAACTATTAAACTAAATATTTGAACAGTCTTGAGTAACTGATTTCCCTACATTATTTAACCAAAGATGGTTAAATATTTTTCCGGTATAAATATATACCGTATGTTTTAATACATCTATTAATTGTGTATATCTTCATCGAAAACCGCATACCTATAAATATATATATATATATATATATATATATATATATATATATATATATATATTATATATATATATATATATATATATATATATATATATATTGAACTTATATATATATATATATATATATATATATATATATATATATGTACCTATTTACATATATATCTACCAGCTTCTCGGCTCAACGACTTGTCATGTTTCATTACAGTTGTGGATGGAGGGCCTTTAAAACTTTATTTTACCAGATTTTCCTGGTTCCTGAAGGAGATATTAAGAAGTTCTCATGATAGATGCATATAGCCTGGATGAGTAGACTCTCTCTCTTCAAAATCATAGGACCACATGGATAAGTAAATGTATGGTGTAGAAAAATGAAATAATCAGGAAAAAGACTTCCTAGATTATTTTATTTTTCAAATAGAGAATACAATAATGAAAGCAAAAGTTTCATTATTGCTGAGGTATGACGTGTTTTTCGATGAACAATTATGGTAATTTTCCAAGCAGCTATTTTCTGACTATGGAAAGAATAAATATCCCTTTAATTTATTTTAAAATAAACAAATTTTCTAATCTTATCAAATTAAATTGTTTTATACTTATTCGATTTCTCAAAGATAGGATGTTTACTCTTGTTTTAAAATTATTGAGAAATTAAAGAAGGTCAAAATGAGTTAGTTTTACTCTAATTCATTTTTTCGCTTCGTGACAGTTATTATGTAAAAAAAAATAATTATTTTAGAATAGGAAATGTTCATGCATGTCTATTGTAATTTGAAATTCTATCATGACTCAATAACTGCCGGATATTTGATGCTTTTCAGAGTTGATTCGGTTTGGTTCAAGACATCGAGAAACATCTCTGTCGGTTTCCCAGAGTACCCGGACCGGGCGATTTACATATTCATCATGCCATTTTTGCGGTGAGCTCTTCTGAAGTTCCAAAGAGGATTGCAATAAAAACTGTTCTGCTTCAGGCCGCACCATATATAGTTACTTAACCTGTGTTTAAACACATATGAACCCGATAGGAAGAAAATCACTGAGGCTACGGAAAAGGTGAATGCCAATCCAAAGTTTATTAATACAGTCCCCCTGGGCAAGATACGTACGCGTACAACTAAAAAACGCATTGGTCGGGATTGGGACACCCAGTATGCCAAACACATTATAGAAGATCCTGGGTTCTCATAAGAAAAGATGTGGGAACATACCAGCTACAGTTATAAATTGTTCAATTCTCTTATGGAAGAAAAATACTAATGGCCGGATAAAAATATCGTCAGAGGGACCGACTTAATAGATGGTTGTCATAGCAGCATTGTTAAGGGGAAGTACCTACTGTCACCCCTCATAGCAAGTATCTCAACAAGGAAACCTTTAACTTGAATTCTTCTTTGTTGTTGGATGGTTTACATCCAAACCGTTTATTCTTAGCATCCCTAATGAATAAATGTAAAAATCTATTTAAAATTTAACATAATATCTGTATAAAAATTGTATATAACATATTTGTATAAAATTATTTATAGCTTAGTTAGAGAGTCCTGAGTATCCTTCCGTGCGCGCTGTTTTCTATGCTCTTTGCCTCTTCACTCCCGTCTTTCTTCGAACGACGTGGAAAATTGAGGTGGGGGTTTAGATTTAGTGGGGGAGGATATAAGGGAGATATTGATCATGCATCCGTGGTGTCAAATGGCAATTTCGCTATTTGATTCTGGTAATGTTTATCCTTGAAAATGTTTTTTATATACAGTCTGGACGTTTTCAATCATTTTTGATCCAGCCTTTAATAGTAGCTATATATTATTTATTATATGGATGTAGTTATGATAAACCTTGGCAATGATTCAGATACTATAATTATATATTTTCTTTCTAGTATATCTTGTTATGATTATATATTGTATATTTGATAAAAGTATAAAACTAATAAAAACATAGCCACCAGAAGCACAGATGGTTGTAAAAACATAGTTGTGCTCAAATTTCATACACAAAAGACGTTGATAAGCCTTTCTAGCTGTCTCAAAGGTCAGTGCTACAACCTTATTTAAGTTTTGTAAATCTATTTAAGTAAATGACTGTAAAATTTAGTATTAATGTTAAAGATAGTAAACTTGACACTTTGTTACAGTTTACTGTCTTGTTGCTGGAAGGCCATTGACATCAATAGTTCCCCATTTTGAGAAACCCCTCTTGGATATATCAGGGTAGGTTTCTTATCATACATAGATCTATATTGTTGTACTTTAATTGTCAGATATATAGATAGATAGTCAAGTCCAAATACCAATTTCTGTTTATTTTAACAGGGTTTTGTGGCTGGGATTCATTCCTGAATCCATCGACTTGTTTGTATCCTGGGATTCATTCCTGAATCCATCGACTTGTTTTTATCCGGGGATTCATTCCTGAATCCATCGTCGTGCTTTTTATATCTTGGAATTCTTCCTAAGCCCATTTCTTCGCTGATACTCTTGAGTGGAGATTCATTAGTGAATCTTTTCTCGGTACTATTTTGAAGTTTGGAGTTCATCCTGAATCTTTCTTCGTGGAATTGTCATTCACTCCGTCATTCACTGGATCTTTCTCCCTGCCAATTCTAACGTTGGGGTTCAGCCTGAGTCTTTTCTCCTTGGTAGTATTTCAGCAGAGTTGTGATTCACCTGAATCATACTCCCCACTTGGAACCATTCCCCCAGTCAAATTCAGTTAAGTCATCATATGTTCACAGTTGTTGAGTCTGAATTTCTTATTCTCCCTTAATCTATATGCATGAGCAATATTTGGAAGCGTTCGGTTTCCACTCTCGTATCTGATCCCAGAGCTGTCTGTGCTCGTGTACATATTTTATGCATTGGATACCTTGAACTTATCTCCAATGTGTATTCACTGATTTTATTATTCTATTTAACCATAATCTTTTTATTCATATATTGTTGGGGTTGGACTGTGGTATATATTAACTTTTCACAGACCTCCCACTATATTTAACTGAGCAATCTTAGTAAAGATAAAACTTTTTACGGAGTGTCACTATCCTTGGTTTTGATGCTTTATTATTATTATTCTTAATCTTCAAGAACTATATCTGATTAGTCTTCCAGAACTATATCGGATTAAACTTCAAGTAAAGATCCGGGGAAACGATCTATACTATTCTACACCATTCTCTGGGTAAAAATCTTAGATTGTTATCAACCTTTTTATATGTTATCAACGTTCACAATCCTCTTCGAATAGTCATTCAAGTAAGCAGGCCTACGGAGTCCCACGACTAACTTCCTCCGTTACGGAGAAAACCTAACCGGCTCCGTATTACCCCTGATGGTAGGTGGCTGCTGTACTTACTAGACATTCAAACCACTATTTTTGAAACATCACAAACCTATCATCAACGTATCATTTTAACTTTGACCATTCGAAAATAGTTCTATTTCTTCACCTCGACTCTACAGAAAAGAGTTGGAAGAGAGTCACTCACAGCGGGTACGTTGTTCATTCCCAGCGGCTTTTCTCTGCTACATATATATATATTATATATTATATTATATATATATAATATATATATATATATAATATAATATATTATATATATTATATATATATATATATAATATAATATATATATATATTAAGTCCCCTGCTAATGTTTCTTATTTTTTTATGTGTTTTGTCTTTCCAGCATAAATTGGTTTTGCCAAAATTTAATATTTTTTTTGTATTTACGTACATTTTGTCTATAAAATCGAATCGTTGATAAACCTAAAAAATTATCAATTATCGAAAAAAAATATCGATATATCAATAATCGGGAATACATTGTAATCTTATCCCTAAAACGAACGACTAAATAGCCGGGTTAAAATTTCGGAGCGTTGATTTTTTAATTTTTTTTTGAAATATAGGACATAAAATGTAAACTCAAATGTGTAAAAAAAAACTTTAAATAATTTTAGTGGATACCACTTTTGTACATATAAGGTTATATAATTTTAATACAGTATTCATGTTAATAAGATTATCTATAGATCTCTACCAATTATTCAAAATTTTTAGTTGCAATATAGTATTATCTTATTGGAACACTACAAAAACTCAACAATTACAAAATAAATTGTCTTCCAAAATTAATTTTTTAAAAAAAAAATTATTTACATATTTTTTCGTCTAAAGTCTAAAACCAATCGTAAAAATTTATCGATTATCGAAAATACAATGAATTACTATCGATATTCAATAATCGGGAAAGATATCGCTAGTGTATATCCCTACACGAATGAATAAAAGCTTAATTTCAATAGCAGTGTTAAAAATTATTGGAGCGTTATTTTAATTTTATTGAAACATAGAGACATTAAAATGTACGAAATCGATAAAAAATTCAAAATAATGCGTGATAAACCATTTTTTGTACATTAATGTTTTATTTCAATACAGTATTCATAATTAATTGCGTCTCTACGAAACTAAAAAATTTACTCTTTTTTATGTAGGTAATAAAAAAAATATTAAAAAATAATAATAGTAATAACTAATATTGTATATATATAATATATATATAATATATATATATATATATAGTATATATATATATATATATATAATATATATATATATTATATATATATAAATTATATAAGGGACAGTCAATCCATCTTAGGTTAGGTTTAGGTTAGGTTACGCCATCGAGATACAATAGATTAGGTCTCGGTTAGACCTGCTAGTTCAGCGTTATAAGTTTGCTAAGTTTACACTAGTAAAATATGTATATACTTAAGAAATCTAATCAAAATTTGAACCAAACCATATCGATCGACGAAGCGTAAAACCTAGACCTAATCTAGAGATAGATCAACGGTTGCCATAAACCTAAAACTACCAGAAGGATTGACGGCCCAAAAAAAAAAACACACACACCACAACACAACACACACACACACCACACATATATATAATATTATATATATATAATATATATATATATATAGATATATATATATATATATAATAATATATATAATATATAATATATATATATATATATATATTTCTAGCTATCTCTATTATTATTTTTAATTTCTTTATTATATCCTTCGTAAAAAATAGGGTTTGTACCTTTAATATTTTTTTAAGTAAATTTTTTTTTGTCTATAAAATCGAATCATTGATAATCTTAAAAAAAAATCAATATAGAAAAATAATGCTATCGATATATCGATAATCTAAAACGCATTTTATCAGTGATTCATTCCCCCTACACGAACGAATTGTGCATATTAATTTTAGGATTTTCGTCGTAGAGTAATTATTTTTTATATTTTTATTGAAACTATAAACTTTAAATGTACGAAAATCAATTAAGAAAAAACTTATATATAGTATATATATATATATTATATATATATATATATATATTATATATATATTATATAATATCTTTTTGTTTTATAAATATATTGTATATATATATATAATATATTATATATATATAAATATAGTATATATATATATGAAATATTTAGATTATAAAAGATATAATCTGAATCAGAGAAGTTTTCTAATAAGCCTCAGACTTATTTATCAACATTTAATAACTTGAACGGACATGCATGAATAAATAAATAATATATCCATACCAGAAAAATTAATACTACATTTATATTGATAAAATGAATATTGTATTCATATAAGGAAAAAAATATTGTATTCATATAAGGAAAAAAATATTATTATTATTATTATTATCCTCAAATTACTAAAGCCGTTTTCGTTTTTACATTTGTGCTTACGAAACGTAAGAAATGCTCGAGTTTGCGTTCGTTTTTGTCAAACTTAGCGCAAAATCACAAGAAATGCTCACCAAACGTAAGGAATTCCCTTAATTCTGTAAGGTTGCTCTTTCCCGTGCTTGCCGAATTTAGGACATGCTTCTTACGCAAAAAATGTAAACAAACAATATGGCGGGGTGGTAGGCCCATTTAAATTGATGAATGTTTCATTCGATAAAATCAGCTTTAAATCTAATTTCTTCCATCACAATAGCTGATCAATTATTTGTAATATAA
>JABUQX010138358.1:32500-35000 GCA_015478945.1 Trachelipus rathkii
AGTCTCTTTTAGAAAAACAATTATCATATTTCTTTTATGTGCATGGACGATTTTTAATTTTCTCAAATAGTTAAGAACTAATGCTTTAAAAAGTATATCACTTTCATTAAGATTATTAACAAGATCATTATCATTATTTGATTGAAGTGTTGTTATGATTTTAATGACTATCATTAGCAATAATTTCCTTTGCAATTTCTTTATTAGTCTTCGATTTATCGACATTTTTATTTAACTTTATCTTTAATACAAGTTTACTATTGAAATTTATTATTAACTTTACTTTTACTATTGACATTTATTATTAACTGCCTGTCACCTGTCTAGCAAAGCTAATACTGTGCAATTGTCTACTGTGCGATTGTCTCGCCGCTATGCCACCAATGTAAGATTTTGAACTTTGACAAGACAATTTTCAGGTGACAGGATAAGAAAAATTTAAATAAAACCTGTGTCTTTTAATTAGCTCTACGAGGTGGAACAGTTACAGTTTATTTTTGCGCATGCGCAGTAGTCCAAATGAGCGGAACTATGGTTTTTTTGAATGGAATGGTATATTTTTTATTTTTTATTCCAGATTTGAAATGTACGTACGAAATTATACATTAATTACTGAGGACACTTTTACCTACAGTGTATACCTTACACGCTATCCACGTTCAAAACATTGAATCGCTACTGGTGTATACGACACACATACTTATATTAACGCACATACCGTATGGTAATGAAGGAACTTACGAACCAAGTAACCTTTCGGACATTACGTTGAAGTAAATTTGGGGATTTAGAACCAAATCGTGAAACACATAGATACTGTCACGTTGGTATAGTGAACGACATGCCTCGCGATGTGTACTCAGACGACGAAAAACGAGCCATGGTCGAATTGTACATTGCAAATGGATGGAATTCACGGGTAGCCACAAGTCTCTATTTGCAATGTACAATTCAACCATGGCTCATTTTTCGTCGTCTGAGTACACATCGCGAGGCATGTCGTTCACTATACCAACATTACAGTATCTGTGTTTCACGATTTGGTTCTAAGCACCCAAATTTACTTCAACGTAATGTCCGAAAGGTTACTTGGTTCGTAAGTTCCTTCATTATCATACGGTATATGCGTTAATATAAGTATGTGTGTCGTATACACCAGTAGCGATTCAATGTTTTGAACGTGGATAGCGTGTAAGGTATACACTGTAGGTAAAAGTGTCTTCAGTAATTAATGTATAATTTCGTACGTACATTTCAAATCTGGAATAAAAAATATACCATTCCATTCAAAAAAACCATAGTTCCGCTCATTTGGACTACTGCGCATGCGCAAAAATAAACTGTAACTGTTCCACCTCGTAGAGCTAATTAAAGGACACAGGTTTTATTTAGAAATTTTTGTCACATACGCAATACTTCACGCGATACACAGCTGTTACGTATTCGCTGAGACACCCTGTATATATATATATATATATATATATATATATATATATATATATATATATATATATATATATATATATATATATATATATATATATATATATATATATATTTGCTTGGATGCAAATATATATATATATATATATAATATATATATATATATATATATATATATATATATATAAATATATATATATACTATATATATATATATATATATAATATATATATATATATATATAATATATATATATATAATATATTATTTGCTCTTCAGCAAACACAGAATTAGGGGAAAATTCAAAAGCCAGGTCCAATCTATTCAAAGACCGACATTGATCCCGTTTCACGGCGATTTAAATGGTTGCAAGTCAAAGTTAGTTGTTAAAATAGAGAAAAGACTTTAAAAGTCGGAGTATATTAAGATTGAGCATAATGGTCATATATGGGGTCAGAGACTTGGAGAGAGAGAAAGGCCAAACAGTAAGAGGCGACCGGAGCGCATGGCAAGATCGTGGGTTCGAATCCTAGTTCGGATCCTAGGTAGAGATTTACCTAGAGAATTCCCCTCCTTGAATAGAGCTGTTATGCCCGTGAGCTGTGAACTTTTTTATAAAAAAAAAAGAAGAAAAAGAAAGAAAGGCAGCAGACACGTAATAGGCAGCTTCTCAAAGAATAGAGAACGAATAGTTCAGAAGAGCAGGTGCGCTGTAGAAGCGAAAGTATAAAGAAAGTGACGCAACAGTTGATGGGCCAGAAAAGAGAATAAGAGTAGCTTGTGAGAGAGGAGAGTTGATAGGAGGAAAACTCATCTTCCACCTTTCAGGAGAACCATTATGGTGAATCACCCAAGATGTGTGAGGCATTCACCGTTCTAAGGCGAAATTCTTGAAAGCGCATCAGACACCCAATCCTCTTAGAAGGATTGCTTAGAAAAAAGAGGCTAATGTTGATCCTTAAAAGAGAAGAGAGAGAGAGAGAGGAAGAGGAGAGAGAGAGAGAGAGAGAGAGAGAGAGACGAGAGAGATCCTTCAAAAGATCACGTGGAAAGAAT
>JABUQX010138358.1:40000-42500 GCA_015478945.1 Trachelipus rathkii
ATTTAAAATATGCTTCAGTCGTCTTTATCTGGAAAGAAAGTACGAGAAAACTAATTAATACTCTTCAATATACTTTTTTATTTCCTTTCTGCCTACACGAAGTTATAAACTGAAATATTTTTTAAAATTCTCAATTTTGAAAGTATTTTCGATCATATTTTAAAGGTTTGAAAAATTTACTGCAACATGATTATTTATTTTTAGAAATACGATAACAGTTTTTAGGTATTATTGGAATGTTTATTATGGAGACTACAATTTGGTTCATAAATCAAATTAGGCAGATATTAATTGCATGTTCCATGAAAATCATATATTTACCTCTAGCTTCAAATATTTTTTATAGGAAATAACATTTTTGATTTAAAATAATACAAATTTTGGAGTGCTAAGGTTTTATCCGTTCATATAGTTTATATATATATATATATATATATATATATATTATATATGGTTATATATATTATATATATATATATAATATATACTCACACATTATATATATAATTGATTTTAAAACAAGCAGCAGTAAAAATATTTTACTTTACACATTCAGACATGAATTCAATTAAATCATCTTTGTTCCTTTTCCATGGTAGTACTTATGCCTAGATGTTTCACGCTTAATGTAAAATATATTATTAATTATAAAATGTTTTAGATGCAAGAGTGATTGATGTATCATTTGAATGAAGATCTATCTGAAAACTTACTGCTTTTCAGCTGATTCCTTGATTATAGATTTGCATGTTATCATGAGCTTACTTAATTCCGCTTTAAATTGTTGACTCTTTCTGTATAGTATCTATAGTAATCCCAGGCAATCACAATCACGAAAAACACAATTATTGTGTACTTTACCATTGCATGCTTCCATATTGCTCCCTGAGACTTGTGTCCACACAATTATCACAATAATATATTAAATATATATATATATATATAATATTATATTATATTATATATTTATAATATATATAGTATATTATATATATATAATATATATAATATATATTATATATATAATATATATAGAGTAAATCAGAGCCCAATAAGACGCTAGGTTTAGTAGGTATCAAGGTAGGAGGCCTGAATTATTAATAATAAACTGAGAATGTATTAAGTTAGATATATATATATATATTATTATTATATATATATATATAATATATATATCTATATATATTATGATATATTATATTATTATATATAATATATACTATATATATATTATTCTTTCTTTCTTTATTTTCCTTCTATTTTCCCAAGAATGGGAAAGGTTGCGTAACTGAGCAGGAAAAGAAAAGCAGTAGAAGAACATGACATAAGTCGAAAAGAGAGCCCAGCCTTACCTCAGTACCATTAATTAGTAAGAACTCATCGCAGTCAGAAAAATTCCACCCTAAAGCTTCAATGGGACAGCGATGGACCCTCAATATGGTAGATCGTCAATGTAAGGGGTTCATCCCTTGGGCCAGGTGGGCCACAACCATACCCCCTCCACAATCCCCGCCATTCATTCCTGTTATACACCTTTCTTCTCGCCTCTACCAACTCACACTTCTGCTCCTTCAATTACATTCGTTCACTGACTGCAATCCACTTTTCTTCGTTCCCAGCGGTTGGTTCACACACTCGCCACTATACATCCGCTTAAACCACCGACTATCATTCCATCCTTTCATATGACCAAACCATCTCAACATACTTTCTATTTTTCTCTCATTTACCCCTTTCTTCACACCACACATATCTCTAATAAGTTTCATTCCTCTCTTTATCAATTCTTCTCTCACCTAGCACACCCACGATTGTCCATCTGAACACATTGAACTTTAGATCTATACTTCTATTCCAGACATGTCTCCTACTATACAATAACACAGGTAACAACAATACTCTCATGTAAGACCTAGCAACTCAAACTTAGTCCCTTTACATTTCACCAACGATTTAATTGCTCCAGCCACCTTGCTGCCATTCACAACTTTCCTACTACATCTGCTCGGTCGTTCCCTTCTCATCCAACTATACCTAAATATTTAAACTCAAGACACTTGTTCCAGCTGCTCACATCCAGCATAACTTCACACTGAGGAGGGTCCTCACTCACAACCATAATCTTACTCTTATCCACGTTTACTTTTAAGCCCCTCCTTTTACACACCTGCTCTACCACTCCTTTCAATACTCTCTTCAAGATTCGCCACACAGAACCAAATCATCCGCCATTGATAAATAGGTAGGGGTCCCTCACTGATTCCATTCTCCACCATTTCTAACACCAATTTCCTGCGCATCCCCACCTTCGAATTCTTTCATAACCCCATCCATTATGACAAATTGATAACCAAGGAGACATACACAAACTGTCTTACTCCGCTATTAATCCTAAACCAATCACATTGACACCTTTTATTCTTACACACGCTTCACTATCGTCATACATAACTTTTTGTTCCATTCAGAAGCTACACCAACACCATAATTCACTAACACC
>JABUQX010138358.1:52500-57500 GCA_015478945.1 Trachelipus rathkii
TTTTCCCTCAACTTTTCCTTCCCCCTAGAAACTACTTCAGAGGTATTCCTCCTCTCCGCCTTCTTTCAAATTATTAAAATTTCATTTCTGCACTCTATGAACTTAACACTACGAAGGCGGAGACTGTCAAAGTTATCCATCCAGTGGTCCTCAAAATTTGTGCTTCTGAGCTTACACCCTGCCTTGCAAACTGTTTCTCTTCGCTTTCTATCAACTTCAAACTCCCCTTGTTGGAAGATTACATTCAATTCCAGCATGTGCTGAAGAACATGTACCAAGGATCCATCAACAACCTAACTACCGTCCTATCGTTTTTAAAACCTTGTTCTTCGTAAAGTTTTTAAAAAAATCACATAAAAACTCAGTTGATTTAAATCATTTGATTTTTTTCGTGCTAACCCTGGTAGAGATACAGAGTCGCATGTCACAACAGACTGGTTCAGTCCCTTGACCGGATCCCAGGTAGTAATTACCTAGAGTAGTTTCCCTTCTAGAAGAGACCAAAAAAAATAAAGGTTTCTAACTTTGCTCTCCAAAACTACACACAATGGGACGATGATATAAAAATCAGCTGATTGTGGTGACTAGGTGTCTTGAATCGTGAGTGTCTTGAATCGTCAGCAAGTGTCTTGAATCGTGAATGTCTTGAATAGTAAGTGTCTTGAATCGTCAGCAAGTGTCTTGAATCGTGTGTCTTGAATGTTGAGTGAGTATCTTGAATCGTTAGTAAACCTCCTGCAGAAGTACAATTTATGCAATCTTCCACTCCCTTCTAGAAGTCTAGCTTCATTCCCGAGTTTGAGGAATTGCTAGAAGCTAGTTGATTATATTATCACTATGTAACAAACAAAACCAAAGAAAATTTGTCTTTGCTTTAAAATTATTATTTCCTAATTTCTCCTGCGTAGAAAGCAAAGAAAATTAATATTATTCCCTTCAAACTTTGCTTTTGTTACATTGACATCGTTGTTCTTAAACTGATTTATTTGCATTTCAGAAAAAATTAATATTTTTTAAATACACGACATATTTTTATTTCTTGAACATTCTGGCAGCTTAGATGAGGAGATAAATACAGAGAACGTAAGCTCAAGTATCGATATAGTTAGTTGATTAGTTCATCAGTTTTCTAGTAGCTGTTCAAGTGGAGATACGTTGTCTTTGATAGGTGCATTCAGCACAGATGACATCAAGAGGTTGCAAATATCAGGTAGCGCATTTTTGTTATGTCCTCGCGTTTTGATTTCTTCAAGACACTAACAAAAGGTACCTGTTAATAAACATCTGCTAAAATTGCGAGGCCTATAAAGGCATTATTTTTGGCATGCCTGTTGGGAACCAAGAAAATCAATGGGCACCTCATTTCACCTGCGAACTTTGCAGAGCTCTAGAGATGTAATATATATATATATATATATATATATATATATATATAATATATAGTATATATATATATATATATATATATATATATATATATATATATAATATATATATATATATATATATATATATATATATACAGTGTGTCCGTAAAGTCATGGTGAACTTTTGAACGGTCACAGGAAAGCAACAAAAGAAGATAGAAATGTGAAATCTTCACTAAATAAAAGGGAAACCCTCCGAGCTTCATACCTATCCAATGCAGTTCGATGTGGCTTCCATGTATTACCCTACACACATCTAAACGATAATCAAGTTCTTCCCACACACGGTTAAGGAGGTCTGGTGTAACAGAGTGAATAACGTCTATGATTCTCTGTTTTAAATGATTAATGTCGTTGATACGTTCACTGTAGACATGTTGCTTCACATAACCCCACAAGTAAGCCAAGGGCGTTAGATTTAGGGATCGTGGTGCCATCGGCGTAACCGAACTTCTTGCCTATCCACCGCTGGGGGAATGTTGTATTCAGAACTCGACAGAACAATGTGCGTAGTGGGTGGATCGCGGTCCTGATGAAAGATGACACCTTCTTGAAATTGTGGCACTGCAATACAACTCCAACATGTCAAGGTAGTTGCTTCCCGTCACAGTCTGCTCGCAAAAAAATGGGCCTATCACTTTGTCATGCATCTGGCCACACCACACGTTCACTTTAGGGCTGTTACGTTCGTACTCTACGTAGGCACGAAGATTTACAGCTGCCAATATTCGGATGTTTTGACGATGAACATGTCCAGTGACATGGAATGTCGCCTCGTCGCTAAACACAATCTTCTGCAGAAATCGTTCATCATTGCCGATCTCATGAAGCATATCTGTAGCAAATGAGAATCGTTTGGGTCCATCAGCGGATTTCATAGCGTGCACATTGCAATTTTTAACGTCGAAAACGTTGGACGTTTCTTTAACACCTTATAAACTGTAGTCTTTCTTAGGTGTAATTGTCAAGCACATGTACGCACTGATTTTTTATGGATTCTTAGGTAACTCTCCCGTATAGCCTCTACGGACTCGTCATTTACCGATGGCCTACCAGAACGGGGTTTGTCCAATACACTGCCGGTCTCCTTCAACTGCTTATCCCACCGAGTAATGTTATTCCTATGTGGTGGCGCTTCGTTGTACACGCGACGATATTCACGTTGCACTTTGCTCACGGATTCGAATTTAGCAAGCCACAGGACAACACTTGAACTTTCCCCTCTGTAAACGTCCACATTGCGATCCTGCCTTGCGGTGGCCTGATCGCTGCCGCGCAAGTTTTCGTTGGTGTTTGCGGCAATTCACCTGCATCATAAATTGGAGAGTTTTTACTTTTTATTTTGGCGGAAGATTTCACATTTCTATCTTCTTTTGTTGCTTTCCTGTGACCGTTCAAAAAGTGCACCATACCTTTTACGGACACAACACTGTTATTTCTATTGAAATATAAAATTGCTTTTTAATGTGTATATAAATATTAATAATATACATATATTTAATATTAGAATTTTATTCAACATATATATATTTATAATATATATATATATAATATATGGTTCTATTGTTCTGAATTGATGATTGACGTCCGGTTACGGTTTTTCTTCCTGGAGAAGGCACCATAATCACTTTAAACTCTACTCATTGTTTTAAAGAACATATTACATAATTTCATCCAGCTTTCAATAGTTAGTAACGATGCATAGCTATCAATCACAGTAACTAATATATTAATGTAATTTTATTAAGTGTAAATATGGGTATATTTCGAATATAATTTAATATAGTATTTAATTGTTTTATTATATAAACATAAGTGTTGAAAAACAATAATATTGCATCTCTTAATGTTTTATTTTCTATTCTTCATTCATAATTTTCAACATGTCAAAAAAATAATAAATAATAATGAGCCATATTAATATAGTATAAATTATGAATCCCTGTATGTGCGTAAGTTCTGGTTGTGAAATGAGTATCAGGTGCCCATCTGATCTCGAAATCAGTAGCAATTTGATGTTCTTCGTGTGGTGGAAGCAGGCAAATATAACATAAAATTGCGGCTAAGCTCGGCAAAATACTGGGAGGCAGATATCACAAATATAACCATGATCTTCCGCTGTCAATCCATTGTCCAAGCTGTCCACAGGCACATCTCTGGCTGGGAAGGCGGTGGGTCTGTCACCCACATCTCCAGAAAGGAGAGATAGCGGGGGACGCCGAGTAGTTTAAAGAATTGAGATGAGGGTGCGGAGGAAACCAAGGAAGAATCAGTTTCGAAGATGAGTGAAAGGTTTTAGAATTTATTTTGTCGTAGTATCACGCAATAGCGCACATAATACATGGAAGTGATAAGACATGAGTGAGTAAGTAACCCATATTTCCCCAGCGCAAGAAGAGGTAAATGCAGGTTTTAACAGGAACGCAAATGTGGGAACATTCCTCCCACTGCCGAGGCGATCCCTTGGCGGTCTCAAACAATATTTAGCTGCAGCTGGCGGTCCGGAATGAACTTCTGCCGTTACTTGTTGTGATCACTGAAAAGCCTTTCAAAAATCGCAGTGGCGTGGCAGTGGCTGGATTGCTAATTGCACTTCTATGCATTGGAACAAGAGACTCTGTGTTCATAAGTCGAGACAGTAGTTTAACGAGAAAGAGGGAATCAATCGTTTCTATCCATCTGAGTTTAAATATTGCAACTGATGCACGCTATGAAATCCGCTGTGACCCTATTTATAGAATTCTTCGTTTTTTGCTACATGATTCACTGTCAGGATAATACGATGGGCATGATTTTGAACGTATTTGTGCTGATGATTTGTGGTCTTGCGAAACGAAGCATGTCGATTACACCATGGTGGTCTGGACATGTTTTGTTACATTGTGACACTCGTTCATACGACGGATAATGGGGAAGCTTGAAAAAACTCTGCGCCGTGCATACCTAACCCCAGACGTGACGCTGACGTATACGCCCGTAGCTGTGAACGTGTGGGTGTGGGAGACTGCGCACTGAACCATCTGTTCATAGTGCTCGTTTATGATTTTTGCATGAGCAGCCTGTGACGGGGAAGGCGATTCCTCAATGGCTCTATGTTGCTGACTTATTTATACGTGCGAGTAGCACAAAGAATTTCATGCTACGTGCTTCTCTCATTTTTCTTCTGGTCTCACTCTGATTCGCAGGACTCATACACGACGCGACACACGTCAGTGCCGCGAACGATATATGGTTTCGTGAAGTGTTAAGGTATCTTTGAAAAACCTAACGCAAATCGCAACACCCAAGTCGGTGAAGTACAGCAAGCAAAAGAATTTTTTGTTTTGTTTTTATTACTTTTGTTGCTCGCCCCAAGATCGAGTACGCCCTTATCACACAAATATTACTGAGGGCCTTTATGGGACGTCCGAGGAACATGTTTATTAACCTAACGGGTTTCTAAAAAGATACACATCATCTGTCTCAGGTTGAAAGTAGCGTAAATAAACACTAACGTCATTAAATCTCATCTATTTCAACGCCAGAGAATTTAAAATTACTGCGTTTATTCTATTTGTGGTCACCTCTGTGTGA
>JABUQX010138358.1:62500-67893 GCA_015478945.1 Trachelipus rathkii
TAGTTTTAAAGGTTGGATCAAGATAGGTAGCAAGCACAAGATTTTTATCAGTAAGTAAATGCTGAATCTATTTTTTATTGACCTGATTTTTCCATGCTGATACTGTAGACCCAATTCCCTCAAATATAGTTTTTTTTTCTGACTCTTTTAAAAAAAAAATGCAAAATCACTTTCATATTTGTGATTATTGCCGAATGCTATTGATTCCTTGTGGCTCAATAAAATTTGTACAATCAACAAAATTTTCATAGTATTTTTAGCATGTTTTCAAGAACTTTCCGTGTTCTAAGGCATGCAGGTTTTGAAATGATTCTCACATGCAATATGAATGAGGAAGCCGTCTTTTTGCTCATATTTTTTTGAAAGGCCATATATACTGGCTATTAAAATCTGGTTTCGTATATTCCTGATAAATCTGTGCTGTGGTAATAAAACTAGTGTCAAAAGATGCATACTTGAAGATAGCATGAGACGAATGAGTTACATTTCGTACGATTTGTTTCCATATGGATATTTTTTCACGTTTCTTTGTTCAAATATGGCATCATTGAGAACTAGTGTAAAGAGTGTAAAAAGCAGGTAATTCCTGAATCCTACTTGTGTATACTCCTGCAGGCATATTGAGTGCGTTTATCCTACTATAGCATGAATTTTATTAGCAAGAATATTGGAATTCTTCCATAACATTTTGAAGACATTCACTTATATTAGATGCTGTGTGAGATACGTGAATAAGATGAACCGAAGGATAGTATTTTATCTTTCATATCCCCAATGATAACAGTTCAACCAGGCAAATATTTCACTGCTCACTTACGAGTTACGGGTATATAATAATCAAAACATATTACATAACATGACTAACAGAAACATTGCCAAATGTCTGCCTCACCATGACTGTCTGAAAATCCTAACATAATATCTTAGACTCTAACGTAAAGATAACGCCGCTCAATTGAGCTTTCATTTTTAATTAAATACAGATTAGAAAGAACTGAAATCCTAACATAATATCTTAGGCTCTACGTAAAGATGCCGCCGCTCAATTCAGTTTTCTTTAATTAAATACAATTAAGGAAGATGAAATTAAAAATCAATACGAAATATTGTCTTTGAAATACATAAAGATCGAATAAAAATTATTTTTCAGATTGTATACCAAAAAATCGGTCAAAGAATCGGTACATTTTTGCTTCCGATTCAGATTCCGATTCCTGAAAAACAGCCGATTCCCCCGATTCCGATGCCGATTCCGATTAATGCGTCCCAGTCAATAATATATAATAGGAATATATAATATATATTATAATATATATATATATATATTATATAATATATATATTATTATATTATAAAATATATATATATATAATATATATATATATATTTTGCCCCTCCTAGAAAAAGGGCCCTGCCCGCTGAGTGGTGGCAACGATAATACATATATATTATATATATTATTATATATATATAATAATATATATATATTATATATATATATATATATATATATATATATATAGTAATATATAATATATATATCATATATTATATATTATATATATATATATATATATATATATCTATATATATTTATATAATATATATAATATATATATATATATATATTATATATATATATATATATTATTATTATATATATATATAATATAATATTATTATATTATATATATATATATATCGATTATAAAGAATTTCCTATTCCTCTTAAGTAATTTAAAAAATATATATTTTTTACTTTTAATAACGAAAATAAAATGCGAGCAGCATATCTGAAATTCACATTCACTGAAATTAAGAAAAAAGCAAAAATATTCGAAATTAAAATAAGAATAAAAAAATATTTAAAAATTCTTTATTTTTTTTAAATAATAATGAACATTAAAAGAAATTTTAACTTTTTACGAAATCTTGAGAGAAATAATTTTTAAATTACTTAGAAATAAAAAATAATATATATATATATATATATATATATATATGTGTGTGTATATTTTTATATAATATTATATATATATATATATATATTATATATATAATATATATATATATATATATATATATATATATATAATATATATATATTATATATAATCAGGGGCGGCTCGTGGCCTGGTTGCAGGTTTTGCGCAACCACCATTTTATACAACTTGCAGTTTAGTGGTGCAACTATTTATTTATTTTTTTATTCTTAAATTTTTTAGTAGGGTTAAATATTAAAGAAATTAAATTGCATTTTATTAATAATTACACTCCAATGATTTATTATTTAATGAAAAAAAAATGTCATCAATTTTATATTAGTCAAAATGTCAAACCAACATGATTTTTGTTGCAGACACTCTACAACACATGCCTATACTTTTGAGGAGAAAAATCGCTCTCCTGCTGCTCACTAAAGTTCTATAGTATATACGTACAGACAGAGTCCATGTTATTGGACATGCATCTATGAATAACAACCAACAACTATGGGCACGCGAGAGAGAGTGTATTTTTAGGGCCTAGATGACCCCGAGAAATGATACAAACCGATAATTTGGGGTCTTATGATATCTGTAAACGTGAGAGAGGAACTATATTTTACGTATGTCCTCGTCTAAACAATAAGAATATGTGTGATGTATTCAGCATAGAAGACTACGAATTATCCACGGAGGGAAAAATGTATCCGATCCAATGATCAATTTAGACGCATTTGGCATTAGCTTTGCACAAGTTGTAGAAGAGAATTTTTAATATTATTAAACACGTCTCGGGGCGAAAACGGGACATTTAATGATACTTATTTTAAGAGTCATTGTCATGGGCTATATGATCAAGATTCGTTCTTGGCTTTATTGTATAAGATTAAGTAGAAGTTATATAAGTATTAAATTAATCTCCTTTCCCGTCTTCGTTCATTTCTCTCTCACTATTTCTTAAATTGCTGCTCTCTCACCCTTCTTATAAACATTCGATACAAATTATATGTTACCCTCGCCCCCCCTTTAGTCACTACTACTTTTATTTTTTCGCCCCTTCTATATATATCTACTATTACAGTATAACTACGTAGTATATATCTCGTATGATATTCCTACTTCATATATATCATATTACTATAATCTACTATATACTCACCTATCATATATATACTAATATTACTATATATTATCTCACTTAATATATAATCTATATTAATATTATACTATAACTATAGTACTATATACTATATATATATAATATAATTCTAATATTATAATGATCACTTAAGATATGCGCTCCACCTGATCTCATGTCTATGTTAATAAGGCATCATTCTACGTGGACAGCACGCGAAAAATGTAGGACTTTGCGGGTTAACGATTTTCTTATCCATTGATTGATCAGGTAGAGAGATAGAGTGTGTAACGCGTATTATATATTAATCCGTTATTACATCTTTTTACTCTCGTCTATTCTTAAAAAAAAACTAATATTTTACATGTGATGTTAAGAGTATTTAAGTACTATGAGAGCGACCCACCCTGAGGTTCAGGATAATTGCAAAAAACATGTTCTCTTACCATAAGTCACCGTGCATAGAGTAAGAACAATACCAAAAGCGATACAAATAATTCCCGATCATTCACTGCTTGCAATCGACTCTGCAATCACATACCGAGGTCCATATGAGAGATCAAGGATTACTACCGTCCACTACACAAGAGGTAAACATTCTCTCTTCACCCTGCTTAAAAGGATTTAACCGGATCCATTATGTTCTCGCACGCTTTGCAAATATATTTAATCAAACTAATACATAACAAATAGGCATGAGTAAATGAACACTAACGGCTGGCGAGTACGCGGAAAACATTGCGCCTGCGGGCGCACGCGGCGGACGGGGAACCGCGGAAAATATTGCGCCTGCGGGCGCACTTGCGGCGGCGGTACCGCGGAAATATTGCGCCTTCCATGCGGGGCCGCGGCGACGGCGGATCGCCGGAGTGGACGCCACCAGCGGCGTTGTCGGGCTGTTGGCTGCCTTTGCCGGGTGGGTGTATCATGCTGCACGCCCTGGTGGTTAGCTTATGAACCTAGGGGGAAAAACTATCCGCACCAATCACAAGTAAACGCGAAACAACATTTCCTTCTTTATCCACCTCCTTAAAGGATACTCTTACCCGATCCCACACTCGTTTCAGTTTGAAATATACTTTATAAAAATAATACATAACAATAGATTCTTGTCTATATCCTGGAATTACCCTTTTGACCTGGTAATTAAGGATTCACAATTAGCACACCGTCGACAAAAAGGCTTATGCCTAAATTTAGGCCTAAATTTTGGCCTAACGTAGTTATTGCACAAATTTTACAAAGCAAAAAGGTCAGTTTGAAATATAATCTCTTTGACCCGCGGAATTCCAAGGGCCTTAATCGCCCCGGTCATAACCAAAAAGGATTACTCCCTACACACACATTTTACTACGCAGAGAGGTCAGTTCTCCGTACTCTGTAAGGAGTGGCGGGTTGTGTGTTTTCTCGTGATGGATTGTCAACGTACATAGATAATAATAATACATCACTCTAATAAAGAAACCCCGATTATTTAAAAAACTTTGAAATATTTTGGCTCAGTTAACAACCCCTCGAGTGAATCAATATCAAAATGTAAGTGAATAGAATTTGCTATTTTTACACATAAAGAACTTAGCACAAGACTCTTTAATAAATACACATGTTATGTTAGCAGAGAAAGATCGCTTATTTTGTTTCTTTTTATCATCTTATTACATGGCTAAAAGATGATCGCTAAAACGCAGCGCACGTAAAGTCAATAGCATCAAACCGTGGCATTCGCCTGCGTCGTAGAGGGTGCTGGTAGGGCGCTGACCTTACTGATTTACTGAATTTTATTGCTTCTAAGGTAACGATAAAATATATGTCTTTTTAATAAAATTTCACTCAAACATTTTAGTAAAAGTTATTTTAAACTTTCGATAGTTATAAAATTTATAAACAAAAAGTATTCACAGTTAATAATAAATTCTTTTGTTTCAAAGTAATGATTTGATTTATTACTAGAAGTTTTTAAGAAACTTTGAAAATAATTTTAGTTATCTCATTTGAAATGAGTAATATAAATGTACCTGTTTAATTAAAACATAAAATGTTTTAATAAATTAATACGTTTATTATCGTGCAAGTGATGTGTGTGTGTGTGTGCATCTGGGCGTGTGTGTGTGTGTGTGTGTTGTGTGTGTGTGTGTGTGTGTTGTGTGGTGTGTGTGTAAGTTACACTCTGTGTGTGGTAATAAATCTGGGTGTTGTGAGTGTAGGGTAAATCTGCGTGTGTAAAGTAAATCCTCGCTGTGAAGAGTGTAAGTAATTCGAATGGGCGGCGG
>JABUQX010138359.1:0-16712 GCA_015478945.1 Trachelipus rathkii
AATATACTATCTTTTGTGCACTAATTCAGGAGCATCCATATCTTAAACCACCTTCTATATAAAATCAATATCTTTATGCAGATGAACTAAACAATTAATAAAGTCCAAAGTTCCTCTATACTTCTAAACACAGCAAGACAAGAACTATAGGAATAAAAATGTTTATATATTAATATTTATATTTATATTATAATATACTTACTTATATATATTATTATATAATATATCTTATATATATATATATATATATATATTTTATTAATATATTTATTATATAATATATACTATATATCATTAAAAAGATTTATAAGATGGAAAACTTCTTTAAGGTATACTTTGTAATCACTGACTCTCCCCTAATTGCACTTTTTGAAATTTTTTTATTTTTGTAAATCATAACATAAAATGTCATTTGATAAAAAATAGTTAATACTCAAAACAAAAATAATAATGTAATTCTTAATAGTTCAAGTTTTATTTAAGTTTGAATAAACGCTGAGTCAGCCTGATGTGGAGGGGTGAGCGTACCACCCATTTGAACGGGTGACTCGGACATCTGTTTAATTCGTCTTTTTAAACGTATAATTTCAATTTTATAATTTTAATTTTTTACTTAAATATATAATTATTTATCATATTAAAATTCGGAATAAGTAAATAATACTGTCAATAATATGATAAATAAAAATACGAATATAAATACGGTGGCCGATTCACCCCTCTCTCGCCCAAAATTTTTAGAAATTTTCAAACTAACGTTTTTTTTATGATTAAAATTTCATTTTTTAAAAAAAATTTTCAAACTTTATATATAAGTATCTTTTTATTCATTAATTTAATTATAACGTAATAAAAATGTCAATAATATATCGTAAATACGAAAAATCAATGGGGTGGATCCGACACCCCTCATCAATTTTTACGGCGGGGTGAATCGGACCAATTAGGCCCGTGATTTTGCCACTAATAATACTTGCTTGGATCAAAAATTCTCTTTCTGTGGAAAGGTATAGAACTGATGTTGAACTATGGGGTGAAACCATATCAACGTTGAGTTGAGTGAAACACTTTTTCAATTTTCATAAAAAAGAAATTTAAAAAAAACTCTACTATTTTGTACAATAAGTGAAGTTCTATTTAAGAAAATTTTGTACCCTAATAAATCCTTCCTTTCATATACAAAAAATATATATGAAACATACTTTTATTTTCTTAATATAAAAAAATTATTGATACCTAATTTTACCTTTTTAATATACCAAAAAATTTTTTGTTACTAATTTTACCTTTTTAATAGTCAAATTTTTGCATAAACTTTATTTTTTTTTTTTTATTATCTTTCTTATTTATCTATTATTTTAGTAGTGGGAGCGAAATCACACCTCCTAAGAAGAACGGAGCCTGGTACCAATTTCTCGCGCCCTCTTCATCCCGCTATATACTGAGCTAGTCACTCCACCTACTATATAACACTAAATAATATAATACTGCATCTATTTTATTAACCTTTATATATATTAGTTTTAATACTTACCCTGTAACTATATTATATATATATATACTATATCGGGTATAGATACAATACTACTATATATATGTATATTATTATTTATTATCTACTTATTTATTGTCCCATGAACTGTTGAATTTGGGAATTGTACATTTTATTCATGTGGTGAGTCTCGTTATAGTGTTAGGGTAGGCTTAATTTAGGTTAAGTTTGGTTCTAGGTTAGGTTTAGGTTCAGGTTAGGATTAGATTAGGTTAGAATAAATTCTACCCCAAAATTTAATGTATTTACCCTTAAAATTATGATATGCATTATATACATTAATTTCTGATTTTCGCTCCTGGAGTAAACCACTTATAAATAGCACCTGGATACGCCATTATTTATATATATATTATTCATAATAGTAAGTTATATATACTTATATATATCTATACTATTTATATATTTAACATATACATATATAATTATATAGATACTACTAATTTAAATAGATTTTAATTATATATATAATTATTTACTAGGTTAGTTAAGAACCAAATGGAGCAATGGCTGTCAACAAACAGAATGACAGCCTCTCCCCAAAAATCATCTATCACATTACTCATACCTAACAAAAGAGTCGAACAACCATCCAACAGTTTTCCTTTCAAACAACAGACTCCTCTCATTAAACAACCCACCATTATCATATTTGTAGATACTGTACTGTGACTTTTTTCTAAAAAAAATTTCTAAGTTCAAAAAAACTCTTCTAAGGTTCGAGAAAAGTTGAGTTACAGTTAGTTTTTTAAGAAAATATTTAGTTGGCAAGCTTCTGGCATAATTCCAGAAGCTTGCCACTAAAGAATTTTCTTAAAAAACTTTACTTAACTTAACTTTTTTGAACTTAGAAATTTTTTTGAACTTCAAAAATTTTTTCAGAAAAAATAATCACAGTACAGTATCTACAAATATGCCCCCACCATCCTTGACTTAACATTCAATCCACATATGACATTCACATAACATACTGCCTCCCTTCTACACAGATCCACCACTTACAAACCAAAACAAAATTTCTACCTATAGAGACCCATCTTGATATGATAGGTTACCAATTTTACAGCAAATCACTTTCAACAGACCACCCTTTACACTAAGCATTGCAACAACCCCCCTCACCAAGAAGGAAAAAAGTTATAATGGTTATATAGTATTCTAATATTTACAACATAGTCCACCCCTCTTGCCCCTAGAAATTATTATTAAACACATTTGGTAATTATTTACAGTAAGGGCCTCTAAACTGATTTTTATAAAATTCATAGCATAGCTTCTAAAAAAAAAAATTGTAATGAATAAAAAAAGATTATGGGTAATAGTAGAGCAGAGGGGCTTCACCCCTGATTTTTATAAAATTCACAGGATATTCTCTAAAAAAAAAATAATGAACAGATAAAACAAAACTTGGCAGTCTCTAAAGGAAAAAAAGTTACAGCCTCTCAAAGTTGTTAAAACTCCCAAAAACTTTTAATTTTTGATCCTTCCAGGTTAAGTCTCATTTCAGGCCCTCTAGTTCAGGTTATGATGTTTTATTAGGTATACACAGAGAAAATCTATGTATAATTAACAAATCTTATTATAACCTGAACTAGGATGACCCTAAAATGAGCAAGAAACCCACTAATTTTTTTTATAAGAAAGCCTATGGGAAAATTTTTAACTTTGAGAGGCCGTAACTTTTTTTCCCTAAAGACTTAAATCGTCGTTTTGTTTTTATGCTTCATTATTATTTTCTTAGAGTAGGCTATATCCTGTGATTTTTAATTATTATTATTTTTATTTTATATATAAGAAAATCCTATAGGAGTTTTAACAACTTTGAAAGGTTGTAACTTTTTTTCATAAAGCAACCAACACGTTTGTTTTTTTTTTTATTCTTATTATTTTTTTTAAAAGTATATCCTGTGATTTTTATAAAAATTGGGGGTGAAGCCCCTCTGCTCTACTAATACCAAATTATGGATCAGTCTCTTTAGGAAAAAGTTACAGCCTCTCCAAGTTTGGAATTTTCCCATAGGGTTTTCTTATAAAAAAACTGAACGGGCCTTGAGGTTGGTTTAGGACCATCGTAGTTCAGGTTATGATAAGATATATTTTTTTAAAATATCATTTAAGTTTTTGCTCTAACGTAGGGGTTCCGTGGGTATGAAAAGTTTGGGAAACCCTGATCTAAGCCACGATTATAAGGGTGACTAAGATAAATATGAACTATACGTCACCAGCATTTAGAAAAGCGATTCAAGCATCATAAAATTAAATTAAGTATAAAGTAGCAAAAAACAATTAACAAAAAAAATTAAGAAAACCCTCTATCGAACTATGGTGCACAGTTTTTGTTTTTTATTTTTAAATTTGTTTATAAGAGCGGACCAAAGAGCGGACCTTACCAACAGAGGATAAGACCCGTCCATCTAGGATTCTAGGCAGACAAAATACTACCCACAAATTATTTAATATATTATATTAGCACACTTTGTACTACCATTCAAGCCCTCAAGAGCTCAAGGCATGCCAACCACCTGTCCAAATAACTCCTGATTCTATTTTAATATATATATATATATATATATATATTATATATATATATAGAGGTAGAAGTTGTATGTATATATATATCTTTATTTTATATATATATATATATATATATATATATATATATATATATATATATATATATATATATATATATATATATATATATATATATATATATATATATATATATATATATATATATATATATATATATATATATATATATATATATATATATATATATATATATATATATATATATGTAATACAGAATAAGATTATCACATTTTTTAGTGATCGTTGTTCGTACTTTGTTCAGAGTTAAGTTAGTTAGGCTTTTTGGTGGTTCGTTTAGTGGCAAACTTCTGACATAATTCCAGCTTGGCCACTAAAGAATTTTCTAAAATTTAACTTAACTTACCTTTTTCTTAACCCTTAGAAATCTTTTTTTTGAACTTAGAAAATTTTCTTTTGGTCTCAAAATGTGTGGGTCGCTGTCTACAGTATTACCATATATATATATAGCATATATATATATATATATATATATATATATATATTATATATATATATATATATATATATATATATATATATATATATATATATATATATATATATATATATATATATATATTTATATATATATATATATATATATATATATATATATATATATATATATATATATATATATAGTAGTATATATATATATATATATATATATATATATATATATATATATATATATATATATATATATATATATATATATATATATATATATATATATATATATATATATATATATATATATATATATATATATATATATGTATCGACTCTTGATGAGTTAATACAGTGGTAATAAAAAGGAATAATTACTTCTTATTTTTATTTTTAAAATTAAGTAAATCGAATAGTAAATAATGGTGTCAATGTAAGAACAATTTAAAATGCAATCAATTCATTATTTAACACAATGGGCCAGTTCACAGTAATTGATAATATTAGTGAAAGCTAACACTATAAATTCTATTATCGAAACACAATTCTCCGGTCTTTTAACGAGCCGAAGCTTAATGCGACTTCTCTTCTTGTAACTTGAAGTCTAACTGCCCGCTTCCCTTGAGTGCCAAGCACTCTCGGGTAGCATTCAGGGTGACTCCTTCCACAACAATGGAGTCACACGGAAGAGTCGTTAGATAATTTCCTTACACAATAAATAACAATTAAAATTTAACATACAGAGAACCACCTTTTGAGTGATGTTACAGGTGTATATAGCTGCGTACAAAGCTACTTGGAGAGGTGTACAGGATTATTGTGGGCAGAGAATTCCTGTCCTCACACTTGTTTTTTTTTTTTTTTTTTTTTTTTTTTGAGTACTAATTTGACATTATTATGAAGAAATACAAATTCTATTTTTACAGTACATTGTTGCATAATACATAAAAGACCTTCTTAATCCCCACCTCGGGGGTTTTGACTATTTCAACTCTTCTATTACAACCCTTCCTGTGACATTTTGTAAGGAACATGCGGGGATTTATTACTACTATTAGTGTTTGGCAGCATCCTTTCATCTATAGTATTAGATAGAGGAAGGAAGACGATTTTTTTTTTTTTTGAAGGATAAGTATCAACTCAACTACCGTCTAATTCTAAGAATTTCATGCAGAACTAGGAAGCTCCCCCCTTTTCCTCTCTCTTTTTTTTTTTTTTTTTTTATTTATCTATTTGTTCTTTATTATTATTATATATATATATATTTTTTTTTATTTAACCTTATTTTTCTCTTGGGTTCCAGCGTCCCTGTCGGTTATGTTATGAAAAATTCTTACATTTCTTAAATTTTCTACTGCCTCTTTCCCATGCTTCAAAATATAAACGTTATTCTTTTTTATCCGTAGCACCCTGAAAGGTCCCGAGTACCTCTCTGACAGTTTCCCTACATTATACTGTTGATTTCTTATTAATACGGCCCTTGCCTTGTGGAGATCTTTCGGAACAAATATATTCTTATTTTTATACACAACCTGTGGTGCCAAAGGCCTACGCATTAAAGCCACTAATTTCTTCAAATAGGCACTTTGACTGACCGTGGCACTGAGTGCCTCCTTCTGCAACAAGCTTCCTGGCACTGATAGGTTCTGGCCAAACATAAGAACACTGGGAGTGACCCCTTGGTCATTTATAGGGCTAATTCTCAAACAGTACAGTGCCCAAGGCAAAATTTCAGGCCATTTTAACCCTTCATTCTCCCTATCATTAATCATACACCTTAGTGTCACTATGAGGGCTTGATTTAAAATTTCTGCTTGGCCGTTGACGTTTGGTGAGCTAGGCGTCGTGACAATCTTATCTATGCCGAGTAGATTACATACGTCATTAAATAATTTGGCAGTGAACTGGCTTCCTCGATCCGAGATGAGTCTCTTTATTGAGCCACAGAACGGAAAAATTTCGCTCACTAACACATTTAACACCGAGTCGACCGTCGCCTGTTTAAGGGGGTAGGCGAAGGGATACTTACTAAACCTGTCGATAAAAACAAGCAAATAATTGAATCCCATACTGCAGGGTAACTTACACAAATCCACATGAAGAGTATCAAACTTCTCCGAGACCTCCTTAAATCTGCCGAATTCTGGAGATATCCTTCTAACGCTCTTATTTTTTTGACAGACATCACAACTTTGTATGAATTTCTTCACTCTACTATGCATAAATTTGAAGGCAAAATCCGCTCTTAGAATAGTCAAAGTTCGTTTAATTCCCAAGTGATTTGTATTATGTATTTTGCCTATGACATCATCCACCAGATTTTCCGGTACTAATATTCTAGCTGTGCCTGTGGAGATATCAACCGCCAAAGACAGCTCCTCGCCCCTATAGATGAACTCCTTGTAACAGGCCTTCAATCCACTAGTTTTCAGCCCCTTTATTAGGTCCCTTATATAACCATCAGTCTCCTGTTCTATAGCTATTTCTTTGAAATCTACACCATCCTGAATTTTCTTCATCATTCCATTTAACCCTTTTTTACTGTAAGTTATAGTATTGATCACAAAATCATCAAAGTCATTATCACCACCAGCTTTGCTACTATTATTATTGTCACTATTATTAATATTATTCTTATTATTATTATTACTATTATTATTACTACTACTACTACTACTACTACTACCACTATCGCTTTTATTATTATTATTATTATTATTATTATTATTATTATTATTATTATTATTATTATTATTATTATTATTATTATTATTATTATTATTATTATTATTATTATTATTATTATTATTATTATTATTATTATTATTATTATTATTATTTTTATTACTATTACTACTACTACTACTACTACTACTACTACTACTATCGTTTTATTATTATTATTATTATTATTATTATTATTATTACTTTCGCTTTCATTATTATTATTATTATTATTATTATTATTATTATTATTATTATTATTATTATTATTATTATTATTATTATTATTATTATTATTATTATTATTATTATTATAATACTCCAGCAAGTTTTGCTCTTTTAACGTGCGATTTAAAGGGCTTAACCCTTCCACAATGGAATTCTGAGAATTCCATTCACTAAGCTCCTCCTCCAATTGTAACCCCGTTTCCATGGCAATTTCTTTTGGCCACGCCCACTCCCCATCTTCTATACAAGCTAATTTGCAATTGCAAATCCCCAGCCTCTATAATCCTATCTCTTTCGTTAGCCAATTCTGTCAAAATTATCGCCAATTTATTTTTAGCCTTAGAGACCAATTTAAACTCAATGTCAAAATTTGCAATGGCGTTTAATAAATTTATTTCCCGAATATTATGAACCTTTATGGCACTCTTTTTCGTATAAGCCGTGATTAACCCACTGTTACTGGTACAGATGTAAACCTTCCTATTTGCAATTAAGTAAGCATATTTTTGTAAACTGTTTTTGACGCATAAGAGCTCCTTAACCAGCTGTGGTAGGGCCACTTCCGCCTCGGTAAGTATGGTACTGTAAAGTGCGAAAATCTTCGTCTGATTGTTTTCTTCTCCCATAAGTGCGCTGGCTATAGTGAGCTCGCTTACCTTCGTGTATAATAGTAACTCAGTTTTTTCATCAGGGAACGACAATAGGGTGGCACTCACCATCGCCGCTTTAGCTTCTTGAAATGCTCGGTCTGCTTCCACTCCCCAGGAAATCCTTTTATTGGAGGCGGGTTTTCCCTTCAACATTTTTGTTAGGGGTTGCAACAATTGGGCCGCTCCGACTATGTTGATTCGGCAGAAGTTATATAGACCGAGAAATGCTCTAAGTTGTTTGATAGTTGTTGGCTTTGCAACATTCACCACTGCATCGATTTTTACTAGGCCTGATTCCCTTCTCGCTAATATTGAAACCTAGAAAATCTGTTTCTCCGACTGCAAGTACACATTTTTTTGGGTTCATATAAATTTTCATATACTTTAATCTCTCTAAAACTTTCTCCAACATTGCAACATGATCTTCAAGAGTCGAACTGGCAATTAATATGTCATCTAAATAAACAAAAACATTCCTTAAATCTCCAAGCAAGATTGACATGAAGCGCTGAAAGGCACTAGATGAACACTTATGTCCTTGTATTAAATAGTTAAAACTGTAATTACCAAAAGGACAGGTAATAGTGAAATATTTCTTTGTTTCCTCGCTGATTGGCACGTTATAGTAAGCTTGCCGAATGTCTAGCCGTGTTAGCAATCTGCAATGTTGCAACTGCAATAAAATATCTTTAATCTTAGGCAGAGTAAAATTGTCAGAGGTTGATCTCTGGTTCAATAACCTCAAATCAACGACTAAACGAACCCTGCCATCCGGCTTTGGCAAGAAGCTTGTTGGGAAACCCCAATTGCTTCTCCCCCGCGAAATGACCCCCGCGTCCAATAATTTATTGATTTCCTCCCTTGCTTTCTCAAAAAGATGTGGAGCTATGCTTCTACTCCTCAATTGTATCGGCGAGCCGCTGACATTCACATGGTATGGGTAATTTGCCGCCAACTCGCACAAAATTTCTTCCTTCAAAGGACATTCTTCTCTCTCCCCTTCCCCCCCCTCAACTGTGCAATCTTTTATCCCCCCCCCCCCCTCACTCCCCCCTCCCCCCTCCCCTATAGTTTCGTTAGCGTCGGGTTGTGAGCGAGCAGTAAAATCGTCCTCACAGCTGTTAAAATAAGCCACGCCTCCCTTCTTCCTGTACTTTGTACAGATAAAGCGCCATCTTTTGAGTTGATCATTCTTTAAATCTAAATTAGGTGCTTCATAGGGATTCAAGAACAAGACCTGATACTTCCTAATTAAATTATTAACTAATTCGTATTCGCAAAGCGGTATATTTAAAGAGACAGCGGCTAGAGGAAATATAGAATTTCGTACATGCTTGGAAAAATCGAAAGCCTCATTACTAAGAGAAATACTACGTTTCGTGCTAGGATCTAATAAATAATGGCATCTAAAGTCAATAATGAACCCGTGTTTTTTGAGAAAAGGCATGCCAAGGACATTAAATTTAATGTCTGCGGTGTACGCATGCACATTGTAAAGTCTGTCTAACCCCAAATCAATTTTAATCACCCTTTTATTATAAATGTTCATGCAACCTCCATTTGCGGCTCTGGCAGTGCCAATAACTACACCCCCCTTATCTAATTCAGACGCTACCACCAGGTCCAGGCAACTTCCGGTGTCTAGCAAATAAGATTCATTATTAGTTTTATCTGAAATATAATACAATTTATCGAAAACTACATCTCTAATAGTGGCAACGATTTTAGTTGAGTTGCCAGAAACTTCCACTACAGTATTACCAGATAAGTCACATGCATTATTTCTTAAATTTAATGATCCCTCATGCTTATCGGAAGGAGAAGAACCTCCTTCATCCCTAAAGCTAATACAATTCATTTTCAGAAAGGGAATTTCGCCCCCTTCATTAATTACAAATTCATTTTGATCATTATTTTTATCAACAAGTATGGAGTCACAAGTCTGAGTCGCCTCTCTTCCCGCCTTCTCCCCAGTGAGCGGAGTGGGGGAGCAGGTCGACTCGATCGGGGGAGACAGCGACTCATTTACAAGGCTATCGTCTTCAATGTAATTAGAAGAATTTACAAAACCGTCATCGCCATCATTATGGCTATCATTTCTAATTCTACAATCACTACTATTATTATTGTCATTATTGTTATTAATCTCACCATGCATTGAGTTACAATTAAAAGTTGAAGATGACTCTACCCCTACTGACTTCTTGATGGTTGACTCGTGTGGGGGAGAGGTTGACTCACTAGAAGCCCCTCTCTCAGCCATTTGAGTCATCGTTTCACCGTTAAAATTTTCGATTTCAGATGCATTGTTAATTACCCGCTCCTGCCTCTGATTATTTTTACAAGTAAAATTTCTATTCCATTTAAACCTATTAATATAATTAACATTTCCATCATACCCACGATTAACATAATTGCAATTATTACTAAAATACCTATTACTATTATGGCCATTAAGATTAGCATACTCATTATTATTATAAAATTTATTATGATCAACACGTGCATTATTATCATAACCATTACTGCTATAATTAATATTTTCATTACCATGGTGATTATTATTATAAAAATTGTCCCTATCATAGTTACTGTAATTTCTATTATTATAATTACGACTATAATTCCTACCATTGGTTTGATTATCATTATAATAATGTCTACTATAGTTAAAATTAACATTTCCCCGCCCAAAATTAGACTTATTCATACAAAAGTTGCAGGGTAAACAATTACAAGGATTTCTACTCACGAAAGCGTCATTCCCCCACATATTTACCCCTACCTGGCCTGGGGATCGTCTCACAGGCCAACCTCTCCATTTCCCTGGTTCGAAATGTTGGAGTTCCGCTGCGGGGGAGAGGGAGTTGCCGGGGGTTGCGATATCAAGGTGTACATTGGACAATATCGACCTTCACACCTAAATGAACGGTGCAAGAATTTCTTATGAAACCTACAAAGGCCTTCTGTACTAGGGCCAGCAGCAACGTTGTTATATGTTGATCGGTTGAAATTCCTTCCTCTTGAATTTTGATCATTATTGGGGGTGGGGGAGTTCTTCGCATTCTGACACATTGTCTTAGCGAGCTCTATGACGCTCTTGGCGAGTGATCTCATTTCTTCAGCCGACTTTTCATGAGAGATTATCAGACGACTTATTTCTCTCTCTTGTGCTGAAGCCTCTCGGCCAGGTGGCTTGGTGACTTTCTCTTCTGCTGGTCGTACGGCGTTCACAGATTGCCATTCGTTTCTCCCCCCCGCGGGGGATTGGCGAGCTCCGTTTTGGGAAAAAAATTTGTTAAAAATGTCGTCGGCAATTTCAATTAATTCCTCAAAATCATGGTTCTTCTCCGTCGTCATGAGGGAGATCTGTAACTGCTGAGGTAATCGTAAGAGAAAGAGTTCTCTAATAAATTTTGCATCGTTGTCAGTTATTGAATCGAAGCTGCATAATCCGAGCATTTCTTTTATTCTAACTGCGTAGTCGGATGGGAGCTCTCCTTCCCTCATTCCTGATCGAAAGACTTCTTCTATCTGCGTTCTTAGCGATGGTGCATAGAGTTTTTCTATTACCTTTACTAGTTTAGTATAACAATCGTCCTTTAGGGGAAGTTTCAACGAATTTGTAATTTTGCTTGGTAATTTTGATGCCAGAAGCCTTACCCTCTCCCTTTGATCGATGATTTCATTAAGGTTAAAGATCATTGTCGTTTGCCGAATCCACTCTAATGCATCAAACTCGTTGAAGGGGGGAATAGCATTGAGGGGGAGATTCTTCTTTCTTCCTTTTCTCCCTAAGAGAGTGGGGGAAGGGTGACTCTTCACCAAGTTTGCTGCTTCATGCTCTCCTTGGATTTCGCTTTCCGTTTCGTATTGTGATGCGTCATCTTCTTCATTTACCCCCTCGATAGGAGGGGCTACTTCTGGGGGAGTGTGATGGGGTCTTGACGATTGAGACCGAGTCACAATAGCTATGTTGTTCCTCTTCGTTTGAACCCTGGGTGACTTTCTTTTTAGACTTGGCATTCTTAACGGTTTTTTTTTTTTTTTTTTTTTTTTTTTTTTTTTTTTTTTGTTTAGGGAAAAGTTTTTAAGCCTATTGTGATAGGGTTTCTTTTTTCACTGCTTTTTCGGGGAATTTGAACTGTTTTTTTTTTTTGTTGTTGTTTTTTGTGTGTGTTTGTGTTTTGAATCGGCACTTTTTTTCACTTCACTGTCTTAATTAGGCACTGTTTGAATTAATTCACTGTTTGACACTCTTCAAATCAGTTAGGTTGGGAGTTCAAGGTTACTAATGGGGTCACCATTTCTTGTATCGACTCTTGATGAGTTAATACAGTGGTAATAAAAAGGAATAATTACTTCTTATTTTTATTTTTAAAATTAAGTAAATCGAATAGTAAATAATGGTGTCAATGTAAGAACAATTTAAAATGCAATCAATTCATTATTTAACACAATGGGCCAGTTCACAGTAATTGATAATATTAGTGAAAGCTAACACTATAAATTCTATTATCGAAACACAATTCTCCGGGTTTTTAACGAGCCGAAGCTAATGCGACTTCCCTTCTTGTAACTTGAAGTCTAATCTCCCTGCTTCCCTTTGGAGTGCCAAGCACTCGGGTAAGATTCAGGGTGACTCCCTTCCACAACAATGGAGTCACACGAAGAGTCGTTAGATAATTCTTACACAATAACAATTAAAATTTAACATACAGAGAACCCCTTTTTTGAGTGATGTTACAGGTGTATAGCCGTGTACAAAGCTATTATGAGAGGTGTACAGGATTATTGTGAGGGCAAGAGAATTCTGTCCCTCAGATATATATATATATAAAACATATATACATATATATATAGTATATATATATTATATATATATATATATATATATATATATATATATATATATATATATATATATATATATATATATATATATATATATATATATATATATATATATATATAAATATATATATATATATATATATATATATATATATATATATATATATATATATATATATATATATATATATATATATATATATATATATATATATATATATATATATATATATATATATATATATATATATATATATATATATATATATATATATATATATATATATGGGTAAACTAAAGTTTCTTTCTGACCTATCGATATTTATCGATATTTAAATTACAACTATCGAGGAAACCCATTTGGGAATAAGCTAGATTTTTAATATTTTTTATATTAAATTTCAGCATTATATTTTTTATATTATAATATTTATTATATTATATTATATTATATTATTATATTATTATATTATTATATTATATTATTATATTATATTATTATATTATATTATATAATTATATTATAATATTATATTATAATATTATAATATATAATATTTTTTATATTAAATTTCAGCATTATTGGAACCTTTCAAAGGAAAATGTCTTTATATAATAAACAAGCGCCATTTTTTTTTAAATTCTCAAGCGTGATGTTGTGTTCTTATTTTTGTGAATATGAATTTGAAAGATTTATTCGAACTGTGTTAAAATGTTTTTACAGTTTTAGGATTCTTACAACATTTTCTACAATAATAAATTAAAAGTTTGTGAAAAGTGGAAGAAACTGTGAAATTAAGAAGAAACCAGCCAGTAGTGAGTAAATTATTCATTAAACTTAAATATTAGTAATTTTTTACTTAAAACTATATATATATATATATATATATATATATATATATATATATATATATATATATATATATATATATATATATATATATATATATATATATATATATATATATATATATATATATATATATATATATGGGCAGCCTCTAGAAGAGCCACAATCCATATCTCAAAAACTACTATAGCTACAGGGAAAAGGAATACATTTTTGGAATCCTTGTAACATTTTGGTTAGGAAAATGTAAAAAAAAAAAAAATAAACATAAAAATTGGCTTTTTTTTGGGGGGGAGCTCGAGCCGGCGGGGGACATAGTATATATATATATATATATATATATATATATATATATATATATATATATATATATATATATATATATATATATATATATATATATATATATATATTATTTTGTAAAGGTATTACACGGCAAATGTAGGGGCTCGAGCCGACGGGGAACACAGGGGGGACGTTTTCCATACCCCGTAGGGGAGGGGCGGAGGAACCCCCGCGACACCCAAATACCAAAGAGCGGGGGTTCCGGAGACCCTCCCCGGAGGGGGGGAAATAGTCCAACCCCGTAGTTCCCCGGAAGGCCGAGAGACCCCGACTCCTGCCATCGGTGCGGTATACCCTTGGGGTATTCTTTAGTTAAAAAAATAAACAAAATTTACTAGAAAGTCTATTTATTTTAACGAGTAACGTATAAAAAGTCTCTAAATAGGCTTTCTACTCATATTACTATAATTATTAACAATATATTTTTTTATTTTACATTTTCCGCACTAAAATTGTACCAGCATTCCAACAATGTATTCCTTTTCCCGGTAGCTGTTGTAGTTTTTGAGATATAGATTGTGGCTCTTTTAGAGGCTAATATATATATATATATATATATATATATATATATATATATATATATATATATATATATATATATATATATATATATATATACATAGGAAGAGCTGTTATATATATATATATATATATATATATATATATATATATATATATCGATATCGATAGATATCGGTATCGATATATATTTCTATATTTCGAAAACTTAAGAAACTTTTTTTACCATATATATATATATATATATATATATATATATATATATATATATATATATATATATATATATATATATATATATATATATATATATATATATATATATATATATATATATATATGTATATTTATATATATATATATATATATATATATATATATATATATATATATATATATATATATATATATATATATATATATATATATATATATATATATATATATATATATATATATATATATATATATATATATATATATATATATATATATATATAAAAATATTATATTTTTTCATATATATTATATATATATATATATATATATATTATATATATATATATATATATATATAAATAAAAAATATAAAATATATATAGATATATATATATATATATATATATATATATATATATATATATATATATATATATATATATATATATATATATATATATATATATATATATATATATATATATATATATATATATATATATATATATATATATATATATCAATGTTTACTTTCTTACCTATCGAATCGAGTACATTTGAAATATCGAAATATTTGAAATATCGATACATTTGAAATATTGAAAAGAAGCCAGGAAAATGGTAAAATACGAAAGTTTAATTTTAAGGCAACATTTTATATATATATATATATATATATATATATATATATATATATATATATATATATATATATATATATATATATATATATATATATATATATATATATATATATATATATATATATATATATATATATATATATATATATATATATATATATATATATATATATATATATATATATATATATATATATATATATATGTTAAGACGTTTACGCAGCATCGATTTGGCACAGATTTGTGCCAAATTTTGTATATGCAGCAATGGCAAAAGGGGTATTTACCCTTTTTAGGGGGCTCGAGCCGATGGGGGACGGAGGGGGGATGTTTCATACTCTCTGGGATGTGGTCTCCGAACCCTGCCTCTTGGCCTTTGGGTAAAGTCGCGTTCCTCCGACCATCTCCGGAGGGGGGATTAGTCCCCCCCGTAGTCCACCTAGAGGCCGAGAGACCCCGATTCCTGACATCGGGGCGGTCTATCCGTGGGTATTCGTTAGTTTTGAACACCCGAAAAATTTTATAAAAAAAAAAACTTTTCGCCTTTTTTCTTAATGTCACATTCAATATTGCATGCGTTACATTTCTTATTCGTCACAATTAATTGGAAATATTGCAAAAAACTTAAAAGTGACCGCAGTCACTTGAACAAATTTCGTATATGTCACTTACATCCATTTCTGCTAAATACTAATAATTTACGAGTAAAAATATAAATTTATAGTTTAATTTTTTTTTGTAAAACAAGTGAAGCTACTTTTCGCTCATTTTTTGGTGTTTTTTATTTTCTTTTAAATTTAATTTCTATTCACATTAAAATAAAAATTGTTTTTATAATCTTTATCGATATATAATCTATATACAGTAAAATAAACAAACATACGATAGATAAAAAAAATAATTTTTATATATATATATATATATATATATATATATATATATATATATATATATATATATATATATATATATAAAAATAGTTGCTCTTGTACTCTTCTGGAAGGTTTCACAGGTATCCTGAACCCCTTGGGCCTTCTTTAAGGAATGGTCACCACATGTCATTTTATACTACTTAGCCATTG